>LQNS02278082.1:796396-807840 GCA_001587735.2 Parhyale hawaiensis
GACTGTCGGCCGACAAAATTCTCTCAACTTTTCGAGCGAGGAATTCAAAATATTGCAGTTATATTACTGGAGGGCACTTGCTATGGAGCAAAGCACTGTTGACAGAGCTGTCATAGCGAACAATGTTTGTTGCAGCTCCGGTACTGCACAAGTGGCCCCGCCATTTACTTGCTCCTCCAGTTCCTGCTGAGCTTTAAATGTTGAGTTTATTTTACTCTACCCTTGTTTGCTCAGCTACTGTCGTGCTTTGGTGTGTGTGCTTTAAGCACACGCACAGGAAAATTGAATTTTCTCCGTCGTATGTAATTTTAGTTGATTTCCTTTCAGAGCGCTATGCACGCACGCTCGTAAGCCAAATTATTGAGTCATCGATTGGGCGGAGAAATGATCGACGCCTAGAGGCCTTACTTTTTCAGAACTTCAGCTAGGTGCGCTAGCTGCCCGTTGTTGAATCGGGTTTCAGGTGTTCACCCGTCACTGATACTTCTGAGAACTTAAGGTTTGTTCGTCTGCTGGATTTTCTGGTCTTCTCTAGTGTATTTCTTTTTTCTTTCAAGTGGCGAATCCAACATTCCTTGCTAATGGCCCTGTGCATGTTATTATTTCCATTCTTTTCATTGTACTTAATTGAGCGTGTTAATTAGGAGCTGCATATCATTGATATTTACATGTTTTGTCACTTTACTTCTGTTCATGTGATCATTTATATTTCCTGTCCAACGTTACTGTGATTTCTATGCCTTTACCGGGCCGTACTTCTTCTAAGACGAAACAATCGAACGTGCCCTAAATGTGCTGTAAATACGTATTTTTGTGTGCTTTTTGTTGGTTATGGTCTTGATTCATCTTGAAGAGCACATGCAGCATATCCCTTGATGACAAACGAAGGGCGTTTTTAAACATATTTTTCCTCGGAGCTTGCAAATATTGATGCCGTTTATATGCATGCATTTATGTTTTCGGTCAAGGTACAGATGACGGCAGTTCGAAATTCGCCGTCATATCTTCATAAACGCCAGTTACTCCTGCTTTAGCCGGATTTAACTAAAAAAACTGGACAGCATGCCGTTGGAATTTCCGTAAGTCTGCATATCATTTCTTAACAGCTGATTAATTGTCGGTAGTTGCAATCACTGTGCTGTAACCATGGTATAATAACGCGGCTGTTGCGTCTGGCTCACAGCTCTGCAACGCTACTATCGTCGAAAAACTTGAGATGGCCAACACGAATATTAATTTATATTAAAATCTCTGTAAAGTAAACACTGTATATAGGATCTACTCACTGTGATTGAGTCTGCAGCATAGATCCCACTTCTGTTTACACACGAACTTAAGTTGACGGTTGGCCCATAGGTAGGTCGCGGCGATCATAGTCGTAGAGTCATAGGTCTCGGAAGGTGGCTCAGTACTCGTCCTGGTTTCGACAGGTGGGGTCAACCAACAGGTCTAAACGAAGCTCAGATCGGCAGGGACGCTGGTCACACAGTGCAGTTTCAGATACCAAATGGTTTCTTACGGTATAGAAGCAAACATCTCCAGATCCGACGACGTTGAGTGCCATCTATTTCTTTTGGGTTCAGATAAGGTACGACCCAAGTGTGATATTTGAATCTTTTTTGGCTCTTCTAACCGTTATTTCAGTAGTTTTTTATAATATGACTGCATAGTACACATAGTCTCCATATGCATAGGGGTTTTCTAATAATGACTTCTTCCTAGCGGTTAGGATTACCTGCCGTTGACTGAAACTTAGCAATTGCAAGAATTCCGTTTGATAGTCTCGTTGGTTAAACTGTCCACTGGTCACGCAAACTTGTATATGAATATCAAGTACGTGCCATGAAAAAACGTTCAGGGCAAGCAATATCAAGACATTTACCGGTGTATGAAAAACTTTCGTCAGTTATGTTTAGCTTATAACCTTATACTGATATTTTGTTGTAGAAAAAGCTGTCCTTAAGAGTCTAGTTCATCTAGGATAGGCACTGCCAACCTTGCCTGTCCTGCCGAATCGTACCTGATGCAAATACCGTGAGAGCTATTACAAAAATAAAAATGTCACTGTTGATAAACATCATATCTAGCAATATCGCCAACTACAGAAGTGCTAACATCTTATATGCAGTTACCTAAGTACTGCATCTTATTCTTTTAGCTTAAGGCACAACTTGAAGGCGTCAGTAAGATAATTACCTCCGCCAAGGAGGTTATGATTTCGTCGTGTTTGTCTGTCTGGCTCTTTGTCTGTCAGTCTATCACTAAGATAACTCAAAAAGTTCTGAACCGATTTGAACGTAATTTACAGGGATTGTTAGGTATGTTAGGAGGAACAGATGATTAACCTTTGGTGAAGATATGTTTACCCGTTTGTTTGTTTGTTTGTCTGCCCCATTTTTCTCAATACCATAACTCAAGAAGTTATGGATGGATTTTTATGAAATCAACTTGAGTTGTTAGGTATATAACAAAGAGTAAATGACCAAATTTTGGTAATGATACGTTTGTTTGTTCGTTCGTTTGTCTCTGTTTTTAATTTTATTCTTGTTAGCACAATAACTCAAAAAATAATGAATGAATCTTCATGAAATTCATAGAAATTATTAGTAATGTTAAAAGACATAAATGATTAAATTGTGGTGCAGATCAGTTTGTTCGTTTGTATGTTTGACTCATGTTTGTATTACCGTTTGTTAGCAATAACTCAAAAAGTTATGAATGGATCTTCGAAAAAATTACACAAGCTGTTATTACTATCAAAAGTCACAAATGATTAGATTTTGCAGTTTATACAAAGAAAATTATGGTTTCAGAGCCAATTTGAATTTTTTGCTACCATTGCCTCGCTTGGCGGAGGTATGCGCTCTCAGAGTGCTCTAGTTTATGCTACTTGCAGTTTTAGAGCTCCACGGTACTGTGAATATCTTCTCAAAAGTGGAACCTACATTAGTAGGAATTTTCATTTTAGAGCTTAGTTAATTTAACCCACCACGAATATTTGCTCTCAGAGACGTTTGTTGTCAACATAATCCAATAATTCAACAAGAAACATTTTGTTGGCGAGGACCAAGAGTTCTACTTTTTTGTACGTGCTAATATTTTATACATGCAGAACCAGATCTGTTAGTCCTTAAATCAAAACTATCTCTGGCTGAAGTATTGTTTTTCTAACTTGAGAGCTCTTTATCTGTATATATGAAAGCATTTTACGTACCTACCGTACGACCGTTTGGACAAGGAACCGAGTGAATGGGTTCTACATGCATAACAATCTCTAACATCAAGCTGTTTGTAGCCATCAAAGCGGTCATCTACTCCTTCTCAATGTTACATCACAGTTTCTAAGTATAATTCACAAAGTTTTATTTCTTACAACTTTGATGATATTTTAACTGCGGCCGTCTGAGACGGAGTCCACTAAAGTGCCGCGACCGCCAAGCCTCCAAATTGAAGATCTAAAGACGGCACAGTGCGGGCTTCAGCAATCAGAGTTTACACTCAAAATATTTGCGATTGGGCAGGACGGTAGCTGGATGCTTCAGTGTCTCCTGCTGCCTCCCCATTATGTCGGTCCGCTAAAAACACAGAATGTAGCCTAACTGGCTCTGACAAACGGTTCCTCTTCGTCTACATTATTATGGACCATAATACAGTTGAATTCATCTTCCCCAACCGTTACCCATGCTCTCTTTTTTATAAAGAAAATAATTTCAGTACTGCTAAAAACGCTAAATGTGGTCTTACTGCCTCTACTGCGCGGCTGCTCTTCATCCCTGTTACGGATATTAATACAGTTAAATTCCTTGACCACATTCGGTTGACATGATCTTTTAGTGTAAATAATTTTGGTAAATTATTTCGGCGCTGCTAAACATACAAGCTGTGGCCTAAATCATCCAGTGGCGCCTTTTTATGGCGCCTTTTTATGCGTAAATGTACTGAAATGTTCTTAATTGTCATTAATTAATATTTTCATTCAGTCGTTACCACTAAGAAGCGCGCAGGCGTATAGTTATCTACGGCAGCGAATTAGCAATCCCTTACTTGGCTATAGGAAGATGAATAAGAATTAACGAGAAGTGAAGATGCATATAAAGCCAACTACACGCGAGCGTCGGAACATTGGAACGTGTAATGGTAAGTCAACTTAGACCACACCCTCACCTGAGAAACCCACATGCATTGGTTTGTGCTGCGGGTATAGGCCCACTGGCCCCAGATGAGTAAGTGTAGTTGCAGTCGACCTCGGGTCACCAAGAACTATGGCGCCAATTTGACGCGTTTGTCACCAAAGCTTCTGTGATCTTAGCTGCAGCCTAACGTGTTTACTTATAATGCTTAACAATATGTCTTTTCGTGTATTGAAAGTCACTCAAAATTAATAGAGAAATTTGAAAAGGTGCAATGGTACTTTTGCTGTAGGGAGTGACTGCTGTGGGAGCTCTGACATAAAGCAGATTTTTGGACAGTCTAACATTGTTAATTCAAAGCTGCACCCGCGGCAACGTAATCGGAAGTATTGGGAGAAACATTCTTGCATTTTTACTCTCGTGTGCAGCCGACTTAATATGGTAAAATTCAGTCGCTGATGTTGGAAAATACAATTGAACAAAATATTGTCGAGAGACTTACAGTGTCCTAATTGCTACAATATATGCCTTGTCTGTAAATAATAAGATGCTTGACCATAGTAGTGCTAGTGCATACCTTGATTAAAATACACTGTAGTACGTCAAGTCCTAGAGTTTATTGATATTATAGATAGCTACGCACTCATACTACATACAGTACGTACTTATATGTGCAATATAATCAAATGTAGAGGACAGTGATTGCTGCAACAAAAATCGGTTAATAAATAGTCTGGATGCAGAGGGTGCTTGTTTATAATAAAATTGGATTCAGTTTGATACGCAATGTTCAACAGATAAATAAAAGATGCTGTTAATTGCTTAATGTGCTAAATCAGACTCGCTTTGAGCCTTTACCTCAGTCTAGTCTCCCCTCAAAGCCCTCTTCTCGTAATCTCTTTGGTTTGCGAGCGTCGCGAAGGGGCCTCGGTGCCGTGCCGCTGTTTCTTTCAGCCGAGAGTTGGAAGGAGAATTGCGTCCCGCTGTCGCTGTTGACAAGAAAAACATGCGTGCCTTTGACAGCCGCGTCTTCTGAGATCACTTCAAGAAATTAGCAAGATTGCGCACCCCCAATATGACTCGCGTTCCTCCGTTCCTTAGTGCAAGATGGCGCCGTGTAAGTAATTCCCTTCCTGCATGCCGTTGTGCAGACACAGTTACGAGTCAAACACGCCGTGAATAGTTGAGGAGGCAATTTGACAACTCGTTCTATCGTCCTGTATATGAGATGAAAGTTCAGGTTCACTGACTAGCCGTGCAATTTTCAAACTTCGCAATCGCATGTTTTGGGATACGCATTATGTAGAATATTAAAGCTTCAATGTTAAAGATTAAAATCAGACGTTTGGGGTCACAGTTTTAGCTTCCAGCCTTTACTGGTCAGCTATTCACGACTTCTCGGTGAAATAATGTATTACTCTCAGCTGTTGGATACATATTAGCACCAACACTGTACCTTGCTGTGTAGTGTTGTAACTACATGGCTAATGGTCCTCACAGTTGAATGCGGCCACAATAATGGTCCTCACAGTTGAATGCGGTCACAATAATGGTACTCACAGTTGAATGCGGTCACAATAATGGTCCTCACAGTTGAATTCGGTCACAATAATGGTCCTCACAGTTGAATGCCATCACAATAATGGTACTCACAGTTGAGTGCGGTCACAATAATGGTCGTCATAGTGAAATGCGGTCACAATAATGGCCGTCACAGTTGAATGCGATCACAATAATGGTACTCACAGTTGAGTCCAGTCACAAGAATGGTCGTCACAGTTGAATGCGGTCACACTAATCACTATAGCGCCGACATGTGCATTATGTGATCATGAGGACCATGCAGTCATTTCTACGGTTGCGACTACATTACAGTATTTTACTCCAATCCATCCCGTCATTAGATATCTCCAATTTATTTCAAATGTGATTTTATTTTATTATGTGCGTGGAAAGTATCGAAAGTGCCAAATTGAATGCTGAAAATACTAATTCTAAACGAAATCGACTGGTATTCTTTTAGTACATTTGGTAACAATTCCTGAAAATAAATTGGAAATGTATTATTCTCATTTGTATTATGTACACATAAACTGAGGCAATTAATGATGATAACAACGTCACAACCTGAAATATAGCACGCTCTACGAGCTCTTGTAGCCTTCTGTCTGCATGTTATATGATTTTTGTGTATTACGTTTAACAGTAGGCATGCGTTTTGACAGTGTGTATCATAAATATTTCGTTTTCTGTGTGCCGTTTTTCGAGAGTTGTAAAAGTTCAGCGTTGTAAATCCGTACGCTGTTCGTCAGAGAGCCTGTAAGCTTTACGGATGACGTGATGTATCCTGGAATCCTAAAAAATATATAATGATAATAATACATGGATGCAGTGGTTGCTCGTTCCTCGAATTTACCTCTAAAACTATCAGCGTACTTCGCTAACGACGGCTCAGACAAAGTTTTCCTATTATTCCTGTTATAACTAGAACACTCTGAGAGCGCATACTTCCTCATTTTCTCGAATATCCGTTCATAACATTTTTACCTATTTTGTTAACAAACATAAAATATAGCACGGCGACAAACAAAAGAACTTACAACCTGAGCACCACAAAAATTTAATTATTTACTTTTCATCTTATGCCTAACAACTCTTGTATATATTATAACAATCTATTCATTACTTTTTGAGTCATGGTACTACAAACATGGAGGCAGCCAGGAAAACGAACGTTTGGATCGATCTTCACAAGTCAATCATTTGTTACTCCTAACATGATTAACAATCCCTGTGAATTTCCTAATGGTTCGTCCAAAAATTTTTTGAGTTATCTTGATGGCTGACAAAGAGATCAACGGACAAACTCCTCTGCGTAGGAACTTATTTTAAGCTGTCATTTGATGTGGTCATGCTATAGAGGAGTGATTCGTACTTGAAGACAAGACAGCGAATAATGACTGCGTGGATTATTCATTAACTGAGGTGTGCTGGAGTGTTGGGCTTACCAGTCTCATGGTATATGGAGCCCTTCCCTTCCCCTCGTCGAACCCAAATCTAGTTTCCTTATCCTTAGTTTGGCTCTTGGGATCTCTTCCGTGTCCAATTAAATTTCTTCCAATTTGGTACTCCTATCATGATGTGTTTGTATTATTCTTTATTATTCGCCGTACTGTACCCACGTGCGTTGATCCAGGGAGGGAACTCTCCTGTGCGTGAATTCCAAGTTTCCATCGGGTTGCAATTTTCTTTCTTCTCATCTGAAACCTCGCGTTGTGATCTTATAATGGGTAACCCTAAAAGTTGTATTATTTTTTAGAAGCTATATATGCCACAACAAGAACGATTTTCATCAGTTTTTATGTCTCAGTAAGGAACAATTATTCTTGTTTCAACTACCTTTCAATGTTTGAAATAAGCTCTATAGTCCAGAACAAAACGAGTATCGAAATTAACCGTTCATCAACAAATGAGTTACATACACAAAACTAGTAGCACGGTATCAGAGAATTTGAATCTTCTCAGTCGGCTGAAAAGTAAACGAACGTTTACCTACCAAACAGTAAGTTCATTCGGAGGTACTGTACGAATTTAAGATTGTACAAGAATCTAATGTCATAAATCAGTCAAGACTTACGCGCTCAAGATAGTAGTCAGGTCCAGAATATCGAGAATCCCCCTAACTCCATGAGCAAGATGGCGATGGAGCTGAATGATTCAAAAGTGTCATTAAGGCGAGTTACAGACAACGACTTGAGACTTGCTTCCCTGAAACGCTCGAGAGTTGATCACCTAAAAATTGCTTCAAAAGAGAAAAGATTTGAAAGAAGTCGTTCACCACTAGATCTCCGGCCCTGACGCTTACCGCTAAGAAAATGTATTCTTCAATGAAATGCTTTTTACTGTGTAACAAGCTTACATTATGAAAATTATAGGACTTTTGTTAAAATTATTATTGTTTGTCAAGTCCAGACGATGCTAGAAAGATGTCTACTGAACACAAAAGCTCTCGTCGCTAACTGTTTGATTGAGAGCATCTCCAACGGTGCGGCACCTCTTGTTTTTGTTCTAAAAGGCTTGAGCTGTGATTTTTTTTCTTATCCTTGAGCCTACGGTAAAGAACTTGCGCCTTGATTTACTCAATGATGGGCCGTTTCTCTTTTAGCATGATGGAGCGTCTGCTCACACTGCTAACAGGACTCAGAATCAGTTTCCTGATATTGTTCCAAATAGTTTTTCCAAAGAAAACTGGCCTCACTAAATCTTTGACCTTGCATCGGTAGACTTAGTATCTCGTTCGTCCTAGAAGCAATTCTTGTGCAAAGTTTCACCCGTAATAAGCAGGTTTGAAAATGTTTGAAGCGTGAATAGCACAAACTATTACATGACGTCTTGTGCTCTGCAGTTGAAGCAGTACCGAGAAGACTTAGGGCTGTAATAAAGAAACGAGATAGATTGATCAAATGATTTTTTTTTTTTGCAATAACATAGCTAGAGGTGTAACAAGCATAAGAAAACAGTTCCAAATTGACTAGTAACAGAACTTTCGGATCATTCTTTTTGGCTTCAGCTAATGAGCAATCAAGTTTCATCTTTTATGAGAGACAGCTAGTAGTCAGCTGGGACTTCCGAACATCTTGACTTAACTCATCTTTTTCAAGCTAACCTTCTTCTTTTTTATGCATTGCATGATATTTGTAGTTCCATTTAGCACCAAGAGTGGGAAGTCTTTCGTTCAGTACTACGCGGTTAGCTCGCACACTAGCACAGTAGTTTATAAATGTATTAATGAAAATGTTGTCTACTAAGCAGAAAGCATGTCGCTCACTGAGTAGCTATTGTTACTGTTTATATAACTTGGATGTCTTGGCGACTCAAAGCAAAAATAACAATCCTCACGCAGCAATTTTTGTACCCATGCTTTGTATGTTTTTTCTTTGTTTATATGAAGAAGTAAACAATGTTGCCAACTTCTCTGTATAGCAAACACTTTTGCTTGCCACGATACAATTGCCGTAAAATGACCACTTGTCATTATTGGTAAACTGCATCCAATAAACGATCTGGAAATTTCTTTCAATGGCTGAATTAAAATCATATATCAGTGTTTTCCACTACTGTGAGCGAAAAAAAACCTTAATTTTATTGGTCGTTGAAAATTCATCCATGACGGCGAGGCCAAAAAGATAGAATAAGCGAGGTTCCAATTTTAAAACTAGAGCACTCTGAAAGCCTACACACACATCCGCGAAGCAAGGCAATATTAGCGAATTATTCAAATTGGTTTTGAAACTATCATTTGCTTTCTATCATTACCGAATTTTAGTCATTTGTGCTTCTTGACATTGATAACAGTTCTTGTAATTTTCTTGTAGATCCGTCTGTGACTTTTTCTGTTATGTTCTGATAAATACTAAGATATACATACTTACAGTATAGTCGAATACATAAACGATCCACCGATCAGTACAAAACTTTGGTTCTTTGTGCCGTTTACCATTAAATTTCCTAACAATTCTTCAAAATTTTGTGAAGATCCGTGGATAACTTTTTGAGTTATCTTGTGACAAATATGCATACATATATTCAAACTGAGAGACGAACTCTAACAAAACATAACCTCCTTAAGAATTGACGAAGGTAATAAGTAGGGGGATCGAAGCTGTGTGCGACAAAATTTCATGTCTCGTACACAAGCAAGTCAGTTCCCCATCTGCTGGGACGGTCGCAGACTTTATCAGAAGCTAAAATTGACCCAAACACTACTCGTTTGCTAGCTACATTGGTCATGAGTGAAAGCATAAACCATCTAAGTACTACTTAAAGCTTTCAGTTGCTCAAAAATGTAGTTATATACACATTGCATATATGCAATGTATATATATTGATATGATATTTGGTGTTCGGTAGTAGTGGCAGCTCCCTAGTACCAATGGATTAGGCGTTAGCGCCTGAAACAAGATTCAACCGGTCGAAGCCGAGGCACATGTCAAAAGTTCAGACATATCGAGTTTCTATAAGATTCATTTTCGCAGGCCAATCGAGCGCGCTCTGTATGTGCCATTTGCATGTACCCTTCTTCTGCAGGTACACATCTCACATTGAGTGTAATAACCCTTTACTGTCCGCAGTAATCAGTTTTGGTAGGAACTGCAGTATTTGAAACTGGAAACTTGCATCCAATAATATTAGAGTGCAAGGTGCGAAAGAGTTCTGTCTTCCCTCTTGAACAGTAGAAAATATTCCCTGTTCAAGACTTTTGGAAAATACTTAGCACTGCTGCAAGATTGCTCTACGCTTATGAAAATTTCTAACATGATTTGGGTTTCCTATATAGCTTTTGGGAACGAGAGGTCGCCAAGTACGATTATATAAATTCATCATTATCGTGATATTGTTTCAGTGTAATAACAGAGAGACAATGACGTACAGAATTTATCTTGTTAAAATGTAGCAACTGTGATTGTATACATAGATGCAAATTTTCTTGCGACCTGTGTACAGCATTATGGATACAATGGCGCTCAGAATTTCTCATGTTAAAAATTAGTACTTTTCTGTACCATCGTGGTTGCCGCTGAATGAAGCAACATAAGATTAAAAATACAGCCTTCATCAGGCACAGCTGATTCTTACCTGCTCCACAATTTCGAAAGGAATTTCAATTTCCGTTCGCTGAACTTTTTTCCTCGGAGGGCAATGGCACCGATGAGAACAGTGGACAAACTGGAGGGGCATTGTGGAATTGCGGAGAGTTGTCTCCTTTACTCGACGGCAGGCTTTGTCTCTCTAGCTTTATAGGAAATGACTTGTTGGATATTTAGCTAGCGTGATGCTTGTGCTTCCTTCTTTTGGGACGTACAGTATGTCTGGTGCGATGTCATTACTTCAAGCTTATGGGGAAGAAATGTATATCCGATGGTGTCATGCATTCATTTTGAATTTTCTGCGATCTTGGACCGTTTATGAACGTCTCATTGCCCCATCGCAACCTGCTTCCAATCAAGCAATTTTTCTTCATCCGAAACCGTCTAAGGCAATATTTTTCCACAGTAGAGACCTTGTGGCATTAGGCTGCCAGAGCTCCTAAAAACTCCGCCACTAATAAAGAGAGTTAGACAAGACTGTCTTAGTTAGGCTCTGCTAAGTTGTTTTTGCCGGTGTTAGACAGTTTAACTTCGGCCCTGCTCCTCTCTCCCGAGAAGTTTCACACCAAACTTTCATAAACAGATGTTGACACTCGGCGACTGTTTTCATATTTTAGGAAGTTGAGAGAATCTCTAAAGTGTCCTCTCCTGCCTGCAGCAAAACTGC
>LQNS02278082.1:835995-853006 GCA_001587735.2 Parhyale hawaiensis
GGATTTCTTCTGAAAGATTCTCGACGGCATCGTTAAAATCTGTCAACACGCTAATCCGTCCTTGCCGACATGGCAGGTAATGACAAGAGGGATTAATTAATGAAGCTCACCAATTCCTGAAGACTGCTCAAAGAGTCCTGAATTTCAGCCAATTTTCGCAAGCCGCTTGTGGGAAGTCATTTGTTCTCAGAAATTTGTATAAAGGAATTCACTTCAAATAGCCTATGGATAACTGGATGTCATCTTTTGTAACGACGGAAAACGATATAATTATGACCGGAATAGGCGCGGTTACATGAAAGGAATAGTTAGATGTGTCTCGAAGTTGCCTCTGAGTCACAGATTAATGGAAGTAAAAAAAAACTGCAGAACAAAAGATGTTTCATGTGCTGGGGCCCTTGCCTTTTGTATTGGGGATTGCTAGGTGCTAAATTCCTTAGTTCAGTCAATATTTTATTTCCTGGTTTGTATCAGCATTTAGGTACTTGACTGCAAGAGACCGTATTCGGCCGTGTGGATGCACAAGCGTTTAAGTCAACCGTGAACGTTTTTCTAGTGGTTCAACGTCGCAGAATTTCGGACGTGTTGGGGTTGCTTCGGACTTCATTAAAGCTTACCAGTTGCTTGACGTTCCGGAGAACAGCATCAGTAACGAAAATAATTGTAATAATACAAAAAGTTGTCTCAGTCAAAAGTTCTAATGTTTCCATTGAAAATGCTAGCATATTTATTACCTCCGCCAAGGAGGTTATGTTTTCGTCGTGTTTGTCTGTCTGTTTTTTGTTTGTCTGTCTGTCACCAAGATAACTCAGAAAGTTTTGAACCGATTTGGATGAAATTTACAGGGATTGTTAGGTATGTTAGGATGAACAGATGATTAACTTTTAGTGAAGATATGTCCATCCGTTTGTTTGTTTGTTTCTTTGTTTGTTTGTTTGTCTGCGTCATTTTTCTTGATGCCATAACTCAAAAAATTATGGATGGATTTTTATGAAACTAATATGAGTTGTTAGATATATAACAAAGAGTATATGACCAAATTTTGGTAATGGTCCGTTTGTTCGTTTGTCACTATTTTTAATTTTATGCTTGTTAGCACAATGACTCAAAAAATATTGAATGGATCTTTATGAAATTTATAGGAGTTGACATTAATAGTAAAAGACATAAATGATCAAATTTTGGTGCAGATCGGTTGGTTTGCTTGTATGTTTGACTCATATTTGTCATAACGTTTGTTAACAGTATAACTCAAAAAGTTATGAACGGATCTTCAAAAAAAAAAATGAACAAGCTGTTATTAATATAAAAAGGCACAAATGATGAAATTTTGGAGTTTATGCAAAGAAAGTTATGGTTTCAGGGCCAATTTGAATTTTTGCTACCGTTGGCTCACTTGGCGGAGGTATGCGCTCTCAGAGTGCTCTAGTTGTTGATGTATTGACTGCTTACAATAGACGCCGATCGTCACACATTTTTAGGCTGGCTATATGGGAGCTGAACGTCAGAACTGCCGTGGAAATACAGAATAATGTTTTGCTTTTGTGTATTAATCATTAGTGGTGAGATGAGGAGATACAAATCCGTAGCAAAAAGATTAACCCTTCACTACACGACTTAATCGTATCTTTTCTGTCGGAATATCAGTATTAGGTGCTCATCACGTTTTATAAGTCTTCCACCGAAAGATTAAAGAAGTGTTGAATTGTGATGCAATTGAATAATGTATTCAGCGAGCTGAAGTGCTGATGCTAATCGTCTCATGGTGAGCTAAATTTACTCGAAGCTCACCCTGATGCTGAGATGTTTAGGCTAAATTTTATTCCTGGTCGTACGTGTGTCGTGAGAGTGATTATGTAGTGGCAGAGTGACCGTATGAGTAAATGAAGATGGTCTCTTTATGGTGCGGGTACTAACCTTGTATTGCAGGAATGTCATTTCTATTGCTCTGTACCTTGTTCTTGTCTGGTGGTTACTTTTGTCAACCGCCAGGTGTATACTACGGTACTTTAACGTCACGTCTTAGAATGTACTCTACCTTGCTCTTACCAGTGTACTGCTTCTTACTACTGCCATGTGTATCCTGCACTTACCTCGCGTCATAGAAATGATTCAAATTACCCTGCACCCTGCTCGTACCCGTGGACATGTTGCAGTTTGTATCCTAAGTTAACATCGCACTGTAGAAATAGCAGCTTGTGTGAGGATCAGAAAGAAGACCGTGTGCTGTGATACTCCAACAGTATGCACGTCGCTTTGCAGAGCACACCAAAGCACGTAAAACATATTTCTGCCTTGGGCTCCTGTCCTCCAGCGCGGCGCCTGTCGCTCTGCCACGTAGAGAAATTTGATATTCTTGGCAAATCAGAGCCTCTTGCCGCCCCGCCTGCGCTGCTCTGCAACTTGAGACTGGAAGAGGAGGGAACGAACGTTCAGGGCTGAGAGAGAGGGTGCAGTACGCCACCAGTGGCCCTGGGCTCTCTAGTTAACTTTACCAATTAAACAATCTGTTACGTACAGCTCTCGACACACTGCAGATATGGGAGGGGGGAGCAAAGAGAACCAGCAAACACAGCGGTGCCGCAGGCCTTCCTTCTGCAAGCGATAGAAAGTGAACAATATGGGTGGGTGACCAACTACCTCCGATATATTGGCAATAACAGCGATGGAAACCAGAAATTATTTGTGCAGTATGGCCTGCTGTAATTCAAACTAATGATATCGTACGTGCTGCTTCTGTCTTATGCACAGAGGTAGGCGAAAGCGGAGGAGTATATATTTATTTCGAGTGATACCTGCTTCAGAACTGATGATGCTTTTGTAAGAACTTGAACAGAAGCTGAAGCGATACGGGCAACTGATAAAGACCTAAACTCTCTACTCGCACTGTCATTTACACCTCTTTGCTAAATTAGCTGATGCCACAGTCTTTAGTTGAGTGATCACCACCTACTGTATCGTAGACAGCATCTGATCCTTCACGTCTGGCATATACGTTAGGTTGAAGAAGATGAAGCTGTTACGTTAGCATCTTCTCAATGCTCGACTGTCGGGTTTCGTATGGGCTGCTTGTCACTGTCCCCAAGCAAGATCTCTTGCATGATAGTGTGGCTTGGCTATCACGCCAACCCTCATCAAAGTCGCTCCCTATCTTCTCTGCCTCCGCCCGGTCCCTATTGCTCTTGCGACTGTCTCTTTGAAGGGGAGCTTGTTTGTTTAGCTGTATACCTGTTAGTGTATTGGCGTCCGTGCATGCTGGAGTTTATGCACAAACAAGTCTTAGAGTTGTTGCACTATGTATCCAAGGTGTGGGGATTCCGGCGCTTCCTTCTGGCAGATTGGAGTACGTGTCTTTATTGAGTTTGGCTGTTGTAATTTGCAATGAAAACGAAAATTGCACGAGCCTCGAGCCGTTAGAAGGCGACATTGCAAAGGTGCTCAGAATCTGTTTGCGTTTGTTTTTTATGCGTAGTAGATAATAATATAGTGTAGTGTGAAATGCGAGGGCAAGAAGAACCTCTTAACTTACTCCGTTTTATTTCGCCGTCGGAACCTGCTCTTATCTTAACCTATTAAGAAAATAACGTTGAATATTGCGAGTGGAATGTCATCTACTTTCTTATTCAATTACCAGAAAATATTGCATGTTTGCAGACCGTGCTCATAATTAATTGATGCAGCTTTGAAAAGAACAGTCCCCCATAATTATGACATGTACTGAAAGGCGAGATGTCTTACAGAAATGTCAAATTTGAAGTAATAAATTAGCCACAAGATCATTCCGGTTAGTGCGTTAAAAGATTAAAGCTCTTTGTGCGAGAGCAATCATGGTTTAATAGGGCTTCTTGAACCAGATATTAATTAGGGTTGCAGCACATGCAGTGGCTTCCAAATACGTAATGTTAAATAACAAAATCTATTAAAATAGAGCACCCATGTATGCAACAGCGTAGATATTGCATGAAAAATACAGGCATGCTTATTTAGATTTACAAAACTTTGAATTACCGCTCACCGGTGAATGGCGCCCCGGGAGTCTTGATGGGCGAAGTGAATTAACATCCTTTGCCTGATCCTTTGCAATCCTTTAACAGTCCACGTCATGCAAAAATACGTTTAAATAGAATTTTTTAAATCGTGACTGGAAGTTTCGTATGGGGCGGGGTAGTTGAATAAGCAGCCAGTTGCATTGTGTGCCTCAGAGTTACGGGAAATGAAGAACTTTTGTTCGGAAGAAGTCACTGTACGTGTCGTGTTTTCCTAATCTTGTAAATTAGACAAAAGTATGTGTGAGCGAATTATCCTGAAGACGAGTAAATAGAAACTTTAGTTTGCTACGATTATCGATAGTATATGATATCTCATCTCAAAATGCTTACAACTGATATAACTGTGATTCATTTTTAATTCCAATAAATTTGCTCCAAGAACTGCATTTTCTGGAAGTTGAATGATGGCAATGAAAACTTGCAACATTTCAGTCCTGAACTAAAGCTACACTATTACTTGAACAAATGTTACAGATGACCTTAATTTTGGTTCAGATACACACTTGAGTACTATTAGCGACATTGCCAGTCACCTTGTGTACTCGATCTTCCCTTCGGAGACCACAGATATTTAAGGTAATAATCATCTTCAACTCGGTGGCAAAATATTAACTATCATCTTAAATACAGTTGGTTGCTCAAGAGACATCTGAAAAAGAATCTGGGGAGGGGATCATGTCAGGTGGATGTGGAGACCTCTTGAATTCTCGATGCTTGATGACGACCCGATCTGAAAATCGTTGCTCCACCACTCCACCTTGATTTGGCTATGTAACGGAGTAAGGTTTTCGTGTTGTGAACAGTAGACATTTCTGTTCACCCCACGACGCGTCCCAGCTGCCTTCCATAACTTTTCAACCATCTCACCATACCTTTTTTGTGAAGACAACGGGGATGGAGAGCTGAGCCAGTGGCTTCCATATCGGTGATTCAGCAGGGGCCAGGAACCAGAAAGGTCTTCGCAGTCACCCCACTTGAAGCCAATAAACTCTTTATTTCTGAGAGTTCTTGGAGGTCAAAATGCTTGAGAAATATTTAGAGATCATGCAATTGTATTATTGGATTCTAAGAAAGGCTGTGTGAATGCGTATCAACAGGATAGCGGCATTCGGAGGTACTCAGTCTGCTAGTACCTATTGCACAGCAGCTGGTTGGAACTCTTCTGCAACGGATGTTGGGCTCAGATACCAGACGACTAGGCTCTATGCAGTGGGGGTAAGAAGACGATCAGTTACACTTCTAAGCTTCACTATTGAGTATGCTGAGGTACAGGTGATGAGCTGTATCGTATAGCTATGTACTGGGATACGTAAACGTATTATAGACCGTGTTGGTATAGGGCTGGTGGACAAATGAGCTGCCGCTCCCCAGTGCTGCTCCCTACTTATAGGCGATCATCAGGGAGTGGCGCAATACCACCAGGGCGCAGGTTAGCTAACGCCGTCACAGCTGCATCAGTGTGACTGACAAAAACATTGTTTGTCAAATTTCATAATAATTCTATATCTACAGCAAACTGAGGTCATTTGAAGCATGGGCTTCAATAATAGTACAGTTTCAGCCAGAGAATGGAAATCCCCAATTGTTTCATCGGTTTCAATCGGCATTAGTTCAAACATTAGGATATGTTAACTATTTACAGGAGTTTTTGTTCGAAAAAGACAATTCTTTATAGTTGAAGTGAAGCTAAGGTTCCCACGCTGTCTTAAATCACAACTACGTATTACTACCTTGGTTCATTGTTCGTACTTTGGCTACTAATGAGCTTTGGAAGCGTACGTTTCAAAGGCCAATTCAAATTATCCGAAAGGACGAGTGCTCGGTTTCAATTAATCTGAACAGGACACTCCTTCCTCCCTATAGATGACATGCAGAAAGTGAGTTTATATAGCATCGTGCATACGGTATGATACAACTTCACTACATCAAAAGTTTTGCACTCAAGTGAAAACTATTGCATCAATGAAAGAAAGCATGCTGGAAAATATTGTTGATACGTCTATTGCACCGTGAATATCGCTTCTCCTCTTCTTCGCTGATCATTTACTCAATTTGTACATCCTGAAATGAAAGCAACTATAGCTTTGATGTATGGAGAAAATAGACATCAGAGTCTATGGCAACACTAAAAGAAGCTCCAAAGGTCTTCATCGTTTGGATTTAACATTGGCTGAGCAAGAAGTCCATCCAAGTAGAAAGATAAAAATACCAGCTCTAGCCTTCTTTGCATCCTGGTGTAATTTTCATAAACGATTTTCATCAAAGCTCAGCAAAATCAGATAATTTGCAGCCTGGCCTGTTTTCGCCTATTTTGTAAATAGCGTGACACGAATCATACAAATATATGAATACTAGAGTATCAAGCTGTCAGAAAGGACGCCAAGACATTAGCACTGCAGCTTATTATTGTTTTTGCCTGCGGTACGAGTTTTACTCAACTAAAAAAAACGAATGTTGTGCCGCCATGAGTTTGTGAGAAGAAAATTTCCCTCCTGACAGTAAAAGCCCTAATATCAGTTCTGAAATGCTTCAAAGTCAAGAAGTACCAAGAAAATGTTTCATCATTGGAAATGCACAGTGCTTATTAACTGTGTCCTGGAAGCCAGCGGTTAGTTCAACCATCGGATCGATATCTGGCTGCAATGTAAATTGAATATATTTTGGCCTCGGCTTAGCATGAAGTTACTACTGCTACGAAGTATTCAAATAAAACAATAAGAGAAATAGCCTTCGGATTATTGGAATAAATTATTCTATCAAAAACTCTGCCTTTCATCTACCACACTCAAAAAGATATAGTATCGTATATCTGTACTTTTCTGAGCGTAACGGGCTTTAAAAGATGCAGTATTTCAATTTTGGAGCATGTATACCTGAAACTATATTTCTATCGTAATTTAGGGCCGAAATTACGTGCTATCTCGTCTTGTTATTCACTAAACGAATTTTGTCTTATCTCAATATTTAAAAGCGTATTGGAGAAAAGAACCAACGAAAGGAGCAAGCGAGCAACAAACAACCATGTGTATTACTAGAGCCCGGATTTATTACAGTTTCCGGCGTAAGTGCAATAACTGCAATAAGTGTAATAACTACAATATGGGCAATAAGTGCAATAACTGCAATGAGAGATATAAATGCAATATATTAGGCCTTGTTCACATGTCGCTCATTGTAACGCGTTCACTGAAATTGATGGACGCGGCGCGTTGATATGAGAGAAGCAGCTGCAGCAAACGCGGTGGACTGAAGAATGAAGGATGTCCCTTTTTTTGAACGCGCTGTGTCATTCAATTTCAGTAAACAGAACTTATAAATGCTAAATTTATCCTCTTCAGCGTTCACAGATCATGGACAAGTCGACATTTTTTTTATCTTCACTTTAATGATCAGAGTCATTGTACAGTACTCTAGTTTAAGGGAAGAAAACTAGAAAACCTGAAAATGTAATATAGGAGCACAAACGTCATTTTTGATTTGGCAGCCCAATTGATTGCTCTGTGCTGAATTCTCTTCTGTCGGTTTATCGGGCTATAACTATATTTAAAATAGGCTATTCCTATCAAAATCAGTTTATAAGATTATGGGTTACGAATGTGACTTCAAACCGACGCAAAATATAAGCGAAAATTTAAAGAAACGATATCATAACTGAACGCGCAGCGTCATTCATATGGATGAAGCACACTTCTACGTGTGGACAGAGAAAAAAATTGATGCACAGTTCGTGTTCAGTTTCGTGATTGAACGCGTTACGATGAGGAATGTGTAAACTCATGGCACTTATTATCACTGCCACGTTTCACAACACTTCAAACCCCATGACAATTGGTTCCCTTATCAACTATTGTTCCATGTATTTGTTGGGACAAAAATATAATTGAGTTGCAAAATATGACTATCAAATTTTTATAACCTTTTTCGTTCCGTGAAAACATCATGGGAACAGGTAAAGCGGGATATTTGCAAGAATCAATTTCGCCATTGGGAAGAATTGTCAGTTAGCACAAGCGCAATGTATACCAACTGATAATTGGTATTTGGAACTGAAACAAGTGTCCGTTGATTCACTGACATGCTATTCATGTTTGCTATCCGACTTTTTTTGTCCTTTCAATTTTTGCTGTATTTGCCTTTTCTTTGTTTCCTATTTCTTCCACTCCTATTGCTTAGGTGCAATAAGTGCAATTTTTAGGTGCTATATGAGCAAATATTAGGTGCAATAAGAGCAAATATTAGGTGCAATAAGAGCAATTTTTAGGTGCTACAGGAGCAATTTTTAGGAGCTATAACTGCAATATTTTAAGCGCAATATATCCGGGCTCTAGTTATTACATGCCTAGTGGATATAATATACAGTTTACATATAATTAATAATCAATAAACACGCGACGGTGTTCATTACCTTGTTTTGATAACTTGCAAATGTTCAAATATTTTGAGACTCCAATATTTTATTCCTACTTTTCTTCCTAGCTTGTCAACGTCATCAAGACAAAAAGTACAGTGGTGCAGCGGATTCCTCCTCTAATCAAAGCTGGTTTTGTACCTCGGAGCTTTAGAAAGTTTTGGGAAGATAGTGAATTTTAAGCTTGCCCTAATGCAAACCGTCAATACTGTTGAAAAATATTTGATTTCTTGAGGAAAGAATGTTGGTAACAGCTACAGGCTTTCTGCTCCGACGGTGATGCGTAATTATAGCGTCCAGAAACATATTTGTGCAGTGAAGCTGCATTTCGTAAAAGCCTTGGTATATTACAGCACAGTAGCATGTTGAAGCACCGCTTATGGCTCCCCTGTAAATAAAATCTAATCTTACTTTCGTGGAAAGAAGCATTATTTTTGTCCACTATTTTGAACGCCAAAGAAATAGTACTTGCGGAAACTGGGTTCGATGTAAAATCCTGTCGTAGTTTGACGTACAAACTTTCAAGCCTCTTGTTCAATAGGGACATTAACTGAAAATTTTTATGTCTGATAACCATACCTATTCTGTTCCTTTTTTTGTCAAGTCTAATAGCTAGTAAAATGTAAACGTTCGACGTATATTCAAGTCTACCCTTTGGAGTAAGTGTTGATAGAAGTTACGCAATGTGTAAACAGGTGTGGTGCTTCTGAGAGAAAAGCTCGATGAAATATTGGTTGTGGTTTCAATAATGTCTGAAGTATTGCAGTCACAAGTCAAACCCACCAAATGCCAACGATAAATTACGATCTAGAGCTTTTCTTTCAGTTATTGTCCTCAGTTAGATCAACCAGGCTCTCGATCTCGAGAATAAAAGTATATGAAATATAGAGGAAAAATCCCAAACAAGCTGCTCTAGGAAGAGAAAATGCTTTAATTTATACATTTCACGGAACGAATGTCGGTACTGGATTAGTAGGATCAGAATACAGTACTTTACTGGGTTAAAGTTTTATCATTTGCCCTTCACAGAAGACTATTGTTTACGAGTACCACGACCTCCTGATTGACACAGTCTTGCCCTCTTCTAGTATCATCTTCTGAGATCATAGTAACATCATTAAAATGAACAAGAAATACATTGGAGAGTGAATGACATCTCTGCTTCTTATTTATGGTTTTTTTTTGTAAAACCTAAAGACGTTTTTGTATCACTGCGTCAGTAGCTCCTCAATCGATCCCCACAAAATTAACCTCGTTTTCGTCACTTGTCTAAATGGCAAGAGAACTGTGTGTCCAGTCTAATATAGCTGTGCAAGGAACAAATGCCTGTCCTAAAAACTTGAACCCGATTATTAAGCAAGGAAGACTGGGTAATGTTTTGCCACTTCTTATCGTTTTGTGTATTTCAACAAATCCCACCATAATTACGGTGGTGAATGATTATTCCAAGAAGTTGGACTGTTT
The DNA here is from genome assembly GCA_001587735.2 of Parhyale hawaiensis. NCBI lineage: Eukaryota > Metazoa > Arthropoda > Malacostraca > Amphipoda > Hyalidae > Parhyale > Parhyale hawaiensis. The sequence continues at coordinate 845,917 of LQNS02278082.1, forward strand.
TCCCGGTCAGTATGTTAATACTGTAATTTTTGGGTGAAAGATTCGCGAAACCAAGGACTTTCCTGGAAATAATTAACAAGACTATAAGCAGCTTATAATACAACACCCAATAAAGAGTGCGCCTTCTCTACTTTACCTCGTGTGCCTGAGGTCAAACGCGACACTGGTACCAAATTCTGGAAACGTGACTTCGCTATTGCACCGTAATTAAACAACACAAACTATTGAATTTTTTGGAAAAATGGGGAGAAAATAAATCCAGGTTAATAATGATTGACAATACTAAGTTAACTGGTGACTTTTGAGTTATTATTACTCCAATTAGTCAATTCTATCTCAGAATTGCGGTTCACTTATAGAATCAATAGTATATTACTTCCGACTTTATAGCTATTTTCCATTTTTATCAAAAGGTGCCGTTTTTATTTAGGTGGACGAACACACCTTCAGATGCTCTTAATTATTCTTAAATGTGACTATAGGGCTCCGTATATCATCAAGCAAATACTTCGAGAAGTAATAAATTGCATGCTGTTTTTCTCTCCAAGAGCCATCACAAAATCCTGGCCGTGGCTATCAGTATTTTCCGCAGTTCCCAACGACAATGCAGTCAACTGATGGCCATCTTGGATTATGGGCCGACCGTATTTAATAAATCTGAAGGGCGGCAGAATTTTGGGTCCAGCGTCAGCATTTTTTCTGCTTTTTTTTTCAAAATTGCGAGGGTTTGCTGATACCGGAGCGAGTAGCCGGCCGGACCTGGGCTGGCATGTCCGCCCGCCGTCTAATTTAGAGTCCCGACACTAAACTAGGCCTAAAATCCTGGAGATTTTCATTAACTTGTGCTTTGCTTCATCTGACATCTTTTGCTTCTGCCTCGCCAGGAAAGAAATTTGGTGTCATCTCATTTGCGTTGGGAGTCGTGAACGCAGATTTTGCTGCTTTTGATCCGTGATGAGTCATCAGCCAGACCGTATCCGACGATCAAGCGCTTGCAGCTTTCTGTCCTGTTTGCCTCTCAACACTTTTTTTTTTTACCTTCTCTCCAATCAGTCTTTGAAGTCGGCGGTTTTTAGATTTCACCAGCTTTTACTAGTTAAGCTGTTGAAGATTTTTGTCCAATTTCCTGGTCAACATTGTTCTCTTTGATATTCTCGGCGGAGCTTTTTGATATCAGCGTTTACTTGGTCGCACCGCATTGTGCTTTGTAAATATTTCAGAGCCTGGTTTTCTTTGAAACTATTTTACCTTGAATGCGAAATTACATATCCTCTTTCATAGTGATAAAGTATAGCCATATGAGAGCTCAGCCCAGTTTCATATTATATTAGTGTGAGCTCAACTTTATATCGATTTAAAAAAAACATAAGTTTGGTTTTCAAAACGGGTTAAAGAATCGCGCTCTCGCCGCAGTGACGGGACTTACCCAGAAGATAGTATTTTTACTGCAAATGGATCACTACAGGTTACATTATTGCGCATACACACCGTGTATTAAACGCACCGCAAATTTCTGCATGTTAATGTACAATAGAAAGCACGCAATCTGTTACATGCACAGCTCTCTTATTGTTTCTGAAATCTGTTGAATTGCATGCAATTTACAAAGTTTGTTGAATACTATACTTTACTCTTTCCATTGTCTTACGCATCTATGTTTTAATGTAGATGATATTTTTTTACGTTTCCGTAGCATACAGTATCTGTTATCCGGAATATATATTACGTCTGTTAGAGGTACCCTATCTTCTATTGCAGAACGAATCTATCACCATTGTAATAATTTCTATTGCTTTTAAACTGCATCTCTTTCGCTACCGTTTAGCAATAGTCTCCAAATATTACCTGGTTTTCAATATGAAACCTTGGTCTTATCGACCTTCGTTCCGACTCAATCACTATATTCAAAAGAAGCTCCTGTTCACGGTCACAATGTAAGGGATATCAGGACTGGAGTCACCTCTATGTCATCAGTAGCCGTATGAGAGTCAGCGGCGCGTGCATAAAAATCTCCTATGGCGACAGGGAACACAAAAGGCTTGGATTTCGGGGGCCCTGGGCTGCAGTATCTCACAGACTCCAGGGAACACCGTAATCGATAAGAGGAAAAAAAGAGCTCCGCTAACACGCTCAGAAGGTTCGTCCTAGCGTACATGCCATGCTGCGGAGGCTTTCTCTGTCTTGCGTATCGCAGATACGATTTTTTTTAACCCCGTCCTATACCTTGTGAATTACGGTCATCTTCTGCTGAGGCGTTTTGGCCGGGGCTACACTGTGCGTTCGCACACCCAACTTCATACGTGGATGTACTTTGTTCATGCTATCGTGTCCATGCTACTGAATTTAAATATTTATCGGAACGAAGCTCACATCTAGTTCCCTTCTGTTTGCGAATGCATGTAGAGTAGCCATGACTTTATGATCACAACACAGTTTGTTGGCTGCCGCAACTTTAATGCCGCTACCCGAGCACCATCAGTGGACGAACGTAATAAAATCAACAATAATTAAGTCCAGTACTGTACTGATCGTAACTTCGTCTACGGGGCTCGAAATTACTAGGTAGACTTTCTTGATTACTCCGAGCTGGGGAGTTTATTGCTTATTCATTTGTGCAGTTCTTGCCATCCCTTTACTTGAACTGGTTGTTTCTGAGAGATTGGCTGCGTCGAGATCGTCGTTTCTGCTTTGCGGATTGTTATTGCACGCGTTTTTTGGGCGACGCGGCCACCGGGATAGCGAACGCAACTCTGGAATCGTGATGACAACTCGGCTCTAGTGAAGCTACGTCTATCATCAGCGTTACCCTGTTATGACCAAAATCTGACGTCCCTTGCTTGTTGCAATAACATTGTTACAAATGTTGTGCGTGGAAACAGTGGATTCCTAGAAGGTTAAAATATTTCGAGGTAACGCAAGTGCTACACCGTTCTCACGTCAACGCTAACCCTCATTATTTGCTATGCTGCCATGCACAGAGCGCTCCCTGCAGGTCACCGTTAACTCTGTTCGTGCCCTACCTCCTCACCGCGCTTTCATCGCCTCTATTTTGTGCTTGCACCACCTCCAAAGCGCCCTCTTATTACTGCTCTCTCCTGTTAGCGCTGCTGCTCTACCAGTATTTTGCGCGTATCTATTAAACTGAGAAAACCCTACTGCTGTTACTCAAAAATCCTTCGGACGTCGGCTGCGTGCTAAACTTTTCCGATTGGCCATCGGAGACGTAATGACCGGTACACTCGTCAGTAGAATACCTCGGCATTATATAGCCCCAAGCTGCGCCTCTTTCCACTGTCCACTTTGTTTTCGTTCCTTTTCTAATGCAGTTAAAGAACTTTGATATCTTCTAACTTCTCTTACTCTACTTGCATTTTGCTGGTCCAGCAATGTTCCGCCGTGGTAGGGTTTCCCGCTTTTTTCGGTATACTACTACATATCTTCCCCTGCCTTTCCTCTAATAGATACGCCGTTGTATTTGCCAGAGAGCTTTAGCTAATTAAGCTAGAGCTGCATTCTCCTCGGAGGGCATAGGATGAGCCATAAGGTTAGGTTAGTTAGGTTTGCCCATTCCATAGGTTATGGAGAGCAGTGACCCCAGGGAGATTATGTAGGTTACCTCAAACATTAGTAGGTTTTCGGGACATTTATCTTTCGAGGCCACTTTACTTCTTTCCGATTTCATATCTCAGCTGGTCTTACTTTCTTCCGCTCTTTCTCTTCCTTCTTGACTTACTGTGCCCATGTGCGCTGATGCTGTGTGGGAACACCCTCATACATGGGGTCCATGTCTATCTTGGCATTCTATATATCCCTTCTTTTCCATATGTTATAGCAGCTTACTACTAATTTAGAGAGGCTTAAGTAGGCCGCCGAGCAACGCAATTGTTGATAGAGAAAATGGTAGACAGACAGGCAAAGAGACTGACAGGTCATCACCAAAATTTAACCATCCATTTTTGGCAACATTATTAAAGTTATAATTATCATCGTGACATTCCTAACAGCTCCTGTAAATTTCATGAAGATCCGTCCATAACTTGAGATGTGTTGCTAACAGAGAGACAGAATAACTGACAGATAAAACGACACAGACGAAAACGAAATAGCCTTGGCGGCGGTTATAACAAGAAAATATAGTCACTTCTGCTTCAAGCAGCGGCAATTTTTGAGTGTTAGTCGGAAAATTAAAATGTCTGATTGAGTTAATAAAAGTCGAAATTCTTATTCGTGAGTTTTGTGCTCTTACAACGTCTCTACAGTATATCAATGGAATTTGCATCACTGCGACCGAAAGAATAAAAAAGTAATCTTTACAGTTCTGCTGTTATTGTGTCAAGTTCATAAAATGAACAGCAGTCGCACGGCTTTATACCAGAGACGTTTCCCACAAATAATGCGTGTTTTTTGTTTTAACCAGGTAGATAACAAAATTCTCCTATCAGTGTGATGGTACCGTTTGTACCACGTCAGTATTCTCTGGTAAGATGCGGTACCATACTCTACCTCTACCGCTCGCCAGTTTCGCACACCCCACCTCGAGGGCATCTCATAACGTCTTTACGACTTTTGTTGGGCGCCTTTATGGTATTCTAATGCTGGTTTTACCCAAGTTGGGTGAAGTAATGGTTTTTGTTTACGATAAACAGCGTTAACTTGGAGCATCCTTATTCCTCCCTGTATATTTGATACTTAAATCCTGGGATGCCTTTCCGTGGAGTTATAAGCGGTCCTTGTGGCTTAACTCCAGTTTAATTTATGACCTTTGTGAAGGGACAACTCCATAGAGACTGCACAGTAAGTCATTTGCAGTCATTAAACTTCTAAGATTTATGAGCAACCATGACGATTCTGCTAAAAAAAACTGTGTATCTTCGATTAGGCGACAAAATTAAGCTTTGAGACTTGACTTGTCCTGAACTTCGGAAAAATGCGCTGATTTTGCCTTATTGAGTCGGGTTTCAGGCATTAACCGTTCATCGACGACCTTTGTTACTTCCTTCCGAAAACTCAAGCTTGCTGTGTAAATCTGAATTTTTCAATCATCTCAAGCGCAAACGGACTGCTGTAAAACTTGCAATACGATTCACAGTAGCAAATCCGAAGATCGTGTGTAAAAGTTCCGGATTTGTCAAGTTTTCTGGGTTTAGCTCAATTTTGGTGAGCCAATCGACGATGTCCAAAGTATTAGAAAACCCTAGTTAATATATGCAGTATTGTAAAATCCCTGATCAATATAAGCAGTATTAGAAAAGGACTGATTAATATAAATAGTATTAGAAAAGTCCAGGTTAAAAAACCAGTTGGGAATTACTTTAACTCTTTACCCGGCGGCTGAGGAACGTTTTCATAGAAGTAGTGGAACTAGTCATATAAACTTATTTGCTCGGTAAAACGGTAATGGAATTGATGTTCTATGAGGGTACGTATTGTTACTAAATACAGTGAGCGGTCCTTGCTGGTGCTTGGTGAAACTATTGTTAGAGTTTAAAAATGGCGAATTCGTTTATTTACACAATACAACATATTGCCTTAGTGAAACGATGTCGTTGTATGGCTTTTATTACATTAACAACCATCTTATGCATCAAAAATAAGAAGTAATCATTTCATTGGCCATATGTACTTCTGCCAGGGAGGTTATGTCTGTCACCAAGATAATTCGAATAGTTATGGATGGATCTTTACAAAGTTTACTAGCATTATTAGGCATGGTAGGAGTTACAGATTATTAACTTTTGGTTAAGATCCGTCCTACCGCTTGTTTGTTTGTTTGCTTGTCTGCTTTTTTATTCTTAGTACAACAGCTCAAAAAGTTATGAGTGGATTTTAATGATATTGACATGAATTGTTTGATATATCACGAACAGTAAATGACCAAATTTCTGTAATCTATTCGTTTGTTTGTGTGTTTGATTTTCTGTTTCTTAGCAAAATAACTCGAAAAGCTATGAACCGATCATTATGAAATTTACAGGAACTGTTATTAATGTTGAAAAACATAAATGGTAAAATTTTGGTGATGATCAGTCTGTCTGTTTGCCTAATGTTTGTCAGAATGTTTGGAACGGATCACCAAAAAAATCATTGATGCTGTTATTACTGTCAAACAGCGCATATAATTCAATTTTGGTGATGATTCAAAGAAAATTATAGTTGCAGAACCAAATTAAATTTTTCATTACCATTGCCTTGCTTGGCGGAGGTATGCGCTCTCATAGTGCTCTAGTATAATATCCCTTTTCGATACATTCGAGAAAATAGTATACTCGTTTCCCTACTTGTAAAGCGATTCGTACATAAACTTAATGTGAAGTACTTTGTGTTGATTTTTTTTACCTGGCAATGTGCAGATGGAGTGTATATTTCAGCTTATATATTGTTGCAATAAATATACCAATATATCTTCAAATTAATGCTTACATTCATTCATTACCAGTTTAAATTCGCTTGTTATGGTATCAAACTGTAACGTTGATCGAGTACCCGTTGCGAAAAGAACAATTACGGTAATCGGAATGCGTTAACGGCGGTTTTCCAATATTTCCTTTTGTATGTCACCTTGGCCTTATCTCGCGCTCCTTCCTTTCTTCCATTTTCATGTTTCTGCTAATGTCGTTGCGTCTTTCCCAATTTTTTTTTGCGTACATGTAGCCGTGCGGGTGGATCAAGACGCGGTGTAGGAAGAACAACGTATAAAGTTATGGCATTCATGTTTCTTTCGACAAACTAGTGTCCCTTATTTCATTCTCTCTTCTATCGCCAGTTGTATTCTGGGGTAGAGGTTTAAACGTCACGTTATGAAAAGACTGATTTTTTTTACCCATGGCGCAAATTTTCATCCTATTTATAACGCTTCCTTTGCGTCGAAAACTTGCGGTCTTGAGCATTATCATTTTTACCTTTTTTTTTTATTTAACATGTTTTTAAGCCAAAAACGCCGCTCTTACGGCTCTTAGGACCAAAACTGCTCTTATTATTATTATTATTAAATCACACCAGGCTGGCGACGTAGGAACGGAGAAACTCCATGAGGTTAACAAACCCCCACGCAACCAACCCAGCGGGTGGAGAAAACAAAAGAATGAAGAAG
>LQNS02278082.1:854727-864870 GCA_001587735.2 Parhyale hawaiensis
CCAACGAACTGCCGGGTCGCAGCCTTTGGACCGAGCAGGTCGCCTCCTATCGCAGCTTTTGTCGCAGCTTCCCCTTTGTTTTGGGCGCTCCTGCTCATGAGCAACTGACGCGGCCTTTCATTAGCGTTCTTCGAATTATCAGCAAACTCGTATCGACTACATAATGTGTATCCAAGCACGAACAGGGTTCTTGGGGTCGCTAATATGGCTTAGGTTGAAGTTCTTGTAGATCTTGCCATTATTTCGTAATTTGCCGCAGGCCCCTGATATTAACCGGACATGGACATGCAGGCGAAATTTTAGGCAGCCAGTGCAACGCTAAGTGGGTAGAACAGGGAGATGAAGGAGGACGGGCCTCTCATGAGTAACGTAATTTTCGATTTCAAAAAGGTTTTTTATTATGAGGCCTGTCTTCGTAAAACTCGGAATAGATATGTAAAATGAAAAAAAATATGGGTTAGACTCATGTACTTTTTCCCATTTTCCCCATAGAAAAAGAGTTATTTAAAGAAAACGGGGAAAAGGGAGATCCATTTTCTTGAAATAATTCATATTCCACGAAGAAAATGTGAAAAAGAACATGAGTCTATCCCACATTTTTTTTTCGATTTTATATATCAATAGCACATTTCATGAATATCGGCCCAATAATAAAAAACTTTTTTAAGTCGAAAACTATCCTATTCATGAGAGGCCCGCCCTCCTCCATCTCCCCGTTCTACCCAATCCGCGTTGCACTGGCTGCCAAAAACTTTGCCTGCGGGCCAGTCTGGTGTATAGCTAGTGCTTAGTAAAATCTTATAAAAAATTTATTTCCCGTTGGAATACTTTTTTCCAACTTCAAGTGTCTTGGGGCGGTGAAAGATATCTTTCTAGGAAGAAAATGCTTTCAACACAATTTTGTTCTCCCCATTTGGCATTAGCCATTTCTGAACTAGCCACTAAGGAAAATCAAGAAATGTTTAAAAACACTCCACGCTACTCCTCAAGCATGAGACTTCCAAAATAGAGACAAGTCCTGAATGTGCGGCCCGATATCGAAAAACTCCTGACAAGGACACTGCACACAGCGGCTTTTGTCGTGAATTATTGTAGCCGACATCATGTTGATTCATCAGAACGTGTGCGTAGTACAGCCCGGTAATATATTCAACCGTGCAACTTCATAATTTCATTTAATGTTAGCTGGAGGTAAAGTTTTATATAGGGAAAACTCCAAAGAGAGACTCCTCCCGTAACTCAGACAATATGACTGTCTATGTTTTAGGAATGTCATTGTGATTAGTAATATTGTCATGTCTCTTTTCCATAACTTAGTATGCTTAAAATCCTGTTTTTGTTTTCGAAACTTCGGTCGTTACTAACGGAATGTTGCCACCCTCAGAGCTCTTACAGCTGTACACATTCGTCCAACATTCATCTTCAGTTCCTAGGTTTTCTACTGCCAATATGATTGCAGAGTCTAAGTGTTTTCCAGAGCTTCTTCGAGCTTGGAATCTTGCATTTGTTTTCAGAAGCCTCGGCCATTACTAACGGAATCTTGCCACCCTCAGAGCTCTTGTTTATGGTGCATCAGTGCCTAAAGTCGCGGCTCCTCGCGAGAGTTTTTGCAACCCCAGGGACTTCCCCACATTACCATTCTCTCGCGTCAGCTCCCTAAGGAAGGCCCGCACTGTAATCTGCAAAATACTGCGCTGCTTTGTTCGCTTGGGCTGAAAATTAAGGGGCAAATGGAGGTAGTGTCTATTTGTTGCGATGCTGTTTACAAATTGGATTGTGACCGCAACCAGTTACGAATCATATAGGGTAAGCTTCGAGTGCGCAAATAGCTTAAGATAAAATGGCTGTACGTAAGCAGATTTTATGCAGTGCGAAGCAAGCTAGCCGGCAAATTAAGCTGGTGTCTGTTTAGATTTTAGGAAGCGCATTGTAACCGCTACCAACTACTTTTTTTAGGGTAACCCTTAAATATTCATATCAAATCACTCGGGATTAACATTGCGTAGGTACTTGCATATTTGTATATATATATATATATGTGTGTGTTTATGCTTAAAAAATGGCGTTTAATTCTCTATTTGATCAACCGTCTTCACCTTAAGTTTTTGCAAGAACTAAACTTTAAAACGACCAATCAGTATACTTTGCGCAATTCGTATGACTTCTGCGACCGCATTAAAAATCTCCAATTGCCTCCCAATGCCCACTTAACCAGCTTTGACATCACCTCCCTTTTAACCAATATCCCCGTAGACGAAACCATAGAAATTATTTCTAACAAAGTCTTTGATGACACGGAGCTATTCCACAACATGGACAAACCTACGTTCAAAACTCTCCTTAATCTTGCCATTAAAGATTCTTTCTTCATGTTTAACAACAGACTGTACAAGCAAACATAGGGAGTTTCCATGGGCTCCCCACTTAGCCCCTCTCTAGCAAACATCTTCCTCTGCCATCATGAAAACCTCTGGCTCAACGACTGTCCAAATGACTTCAAACCGATCCACTATAATTGTTACGTAGATGACACTTTCCTCATATTCAACAATCCAACAGATTCTGACTTATTTTTGCAATATTTGAATAGCAAACATCCAAACATAAAGTTCACTGCCGAAAACCAATCAAACAATTCTTTAACCTTTCTAGATGTTCTCGTAACCAACCAAAACTCCACATTAACCACTGGAGTTTACAGAAAATCGACATTCTCATGCCTCGGAACCAGTTTCTTCAGTCACTGCTATGATCAATTTAAAATTAATGCAATAAAACTTTACTATTTCGAGCGTACCATTTGTCTACGTCCTACCGCGCATTTTCGAACGAAGTTGACTTTCTCCGAACATTTTTCAAAAATAACGGCTACCCGCACCACCTTCTGGACCACTACTGCAAATTGTTCCTAGACAAACTGTTCGATCCCGGCATTAACAAACCCTCGGTCGTAAATTGGACTTCTTTCACTCACTTCCGTACTACAACGAAACTTCCGTCAGTGCACAAACTCTTTGAAAGCGTTCCTCTCTGAAGCCTACCCACATATAAACTTCAAATTTGCCTACAAAAATACATTTACCATAGGGTCCTATTTCAAATTTAAAGACAAACCCCCCACACCACTACAGTCCAGTGTTATTTACCGTTACCAATACCAGTCCTGCAGCGCCTCTTACATCGGTAGCACTGGACAACACTTCAAAGCCTGCATTGACCAACATTTAGGTGTATCCAGTCGAACCGGCTTACCACTTGCGAAACCCTCACATGCAACCCGCCGCCTACATGCTGAGCAAAACAACCATCCTATCAGCAGGAACAACTTCTCAATCATAGACTCTTCCAACCCAATCGAGCTCACAACATTAGAGTCCCTCCACATCCATAAAAGTAGACCTAGCCTCATTATTATGACCTCAGCTGTACCGCTGCACGCTGTCCATACATAACTTCACTTCTGCCTACTGTACAGGAGCTGACATCCAGCCGCTCCACGTAGCTCTGTTCATTTGCATTTCAGCCTTCCTCCCGACAACATCCATGCTCCCCATTGATTTTGAAATAAAAGATTTTTTTAGTTTTCATAGGTTATAGGTTTATAGTTTGTTCTGATGATGGGATTATCTATCCCGAAACGTTAAATTTTAATTATGTCGACTCCTATTCAGCATTAGACTTTTTGCCCTAGTATAGTTTTCAAATATCTAAATTATCAAACACTAGTAGTTTCTCAATCAATGCTCTGCCAAAATCACAGTCATACATAACTCTGTATATCAACTACTGGACAAAATAAGAATGGACTGTTGAAACACTGTTCGGTAGAAACACGTAAACAAAGTCAATCTATCTAAATTAGTTACTTCAAAACAGTTCTCTTTCCATAAAAGAAATAAAATGAGAACTGTTTAGAGGTAACCAATTTAAATTGATAGATAGGTATATTTAATTGATAGATGAAGAATGAAGGATGCTGCGTTACGTTAAGCTTCATCTCCAAGTTAGCACCTAAGTTGTAATTCCATTTTGTGGTAGTACATATATAAAACGTTAGAAAAGCTCTTTGGTGTAGATATATAAATTTTAGAACTGGAAGTAATTACGTTACATCATGAATATATATAAGTTATCATAAACCATTGGTATACCAGCTATATAGGTGCTTTAATTTGGGAAAGTTTGGCTAGTAGGCAAGTACCTCACGTTCCACCCGCGCCATATATTAGAGTGCAGATGCAAGGGCATGAAGATATTAGCCTATTACTGTATGCTCGAATATAACTGCAGAGATTAAAATATCAATGTATTGCTGCCTTGCACCTAACTAGCTACAGACAAAATCAATCTTTACCCAAACTGCACGCCTATCCTATGTTATTGGGAGCAGCGCCCCCAGGGCACTCTGTAAGTTACCTTAGCCATTAGGTAGGCCTTTGGAACGTCTGTCTTTCGTGCCCACTTTGCTTCCTTCTGATTTCATACTCCTACTGATCTTATTTTCATCTGTTCTTCCTCTTCTTCCCGACTTGCTGTTCCCATGTGCGTTGATCCTGTGTGTGAACAACTTCGATCATAGGTTCCTCGTTTCTATCGACATACTGTATGTTCCTTGCTCTTCCCTCTACTAGATCGCCGTTGTTGTGGAAATGGAGGTTTATGCTATTAAATATAATAATAACCCAAACTGCACGCGAAAAAATATCTAGGACAGCCGCAGCTAATTTACTACGAAAACTTGCCGATTTCTCATGTTTGTGATAGATTTCTATCTTCAGGATATCAAAACAGAGCCCATTGCCACTTCATCATTATGTTTTGCGTAATAATTGCCATTTTGTTCATATCGTTTGCAAAAACTCACGCACAAGAATGGCACTAGTCGCGTTTGAGGTCTCCAACTGACGTTTTAGACCGATGCTCCTTAAAGAATCGCAAACTGGTCAAGCGATAATGCTACCTTTTCGAAGTTATACTATGTGTTAAATATACTAGTAGTTTCATCAACTTAGACGATAATGTAATGCATTGTTGCTGCCTTGGAAAAACTCTCGTTCCAGTAATTTCACACATTTATAGTAAGCTACACAGGAATGTTCGCCACCTATAGACCGACAACAGTAAATTATGCGCTCTAGCGAGTGTTCTGAGTTCCGTCGATGAAATTGCAGCTCACACCTAACGTGTCGACCCACCCAATATCTGTGAAGATTCCTGAAAAATTGAGACTTTTAGGATGGTGGTACGAAGACACTGTCACAAATCACTAAGAGACGGTCCATGCAGTAGCAAATTCAAGCGAAACTCGACGTTTTTCTCTGGATCAAAGAACACCCACGACTGCTCTGCCATCCTTCCCCCTAAAAACAGTACAGTTTTCAATCCTACCGTTTCGAATATTTCCTCGGTCGTGACTTTTATTGCACTCACAAAGTGAAAGGTGTAAATTATTCAGTGACCAGCGGTGGTTTTTCTGCGATATTGGAAACAGAATAAATTCTTTGAGCTCCGAGCAGATTACTTCACTTTTTTCTTTATTTTTTTCTCTGGGTCGAGTTATACCTCGCGATAGAAATTTATACTTGTATATGTCGTGAGATTTTTCCTCACCTTACGTAAGTTTTCAACATTTTCAAAATACTTATTGTCTGTCTCAGTTTTTTTTTTTTTTTCTAAACATCGAGTTGTTTTAACATGCCTTGCGCTATGTTTGGAGTTGGAAAACGTCACCAGTATGTTATTAATTATGTGGTTGCGATGAACAAGTTGCCTATTGATTTATTATATTACACTGGTAGCTGCTGAATGTGCATCAGCTGAAAACTAAAAGACAGAATGCTGCTATACATCTTGCGATGTTTTTCTGTCTTTTATTGGCTTGGAATATTTGTGTAACGCAATCATTCAAACCTCAGTTGGATGCCATATCGATAGATGATGAAAGTTCCCTTGGATGTTGCGTCTGAGAGAGAACTTTTCTGTGTCCAAAAACCCCAATATGAATTGGAGTGATTGAAGCCTGCACGTGAAATGTTTAAAGGTATTCGCCGGGAGATTTGCCTTGAAGTGAACTTTGCGCTAATGGCTTTCGTGTTGCCAAGCGGATTTTGAGGGTCGATTACAATTTTGAAAAGTTTTCTTTTACGAGGGGAGCAGTAGAATGAGCGAACTTCTGCAATGAAAATGGGAATATTTTTGCATTTCCTTTGGAACAAAGTTTCAGATCATACGAATGCATGGACTGACTTCAATGACTATTAACTGACAGAAGTATATGTCCGTGCCTGTACTGAATAGTTACGTACTCCAAACGTTACAGCTTCGATCACGGGTCACTACTCTCCAAAATTTACTGGCTGCATTGTAAGAGATAGAGAAATGTGCTATCTTCTTTTGCAGCGAGAGAATAACTATCAAAGAGCAAACTAAAAGTACGCATCTACTTGTCTCTTTCACTAACCTCAGGGAACATGGAAACCTCTCCGTCGGCAAGTGGGCGACCGCGAACCATTCAGCTCAAAATAAAAAAAATTTACATGTTGGTCTCAAGAGCCTCTGGAAAACGGGCTGCTTCACCCTGGAAGAGGTCGAGTACCGGTATCTGGTACATTCTATTGCTTCGCCTCCTGGACAGACAGAATCTCCAGACACAGCGAGCTGGTATCTTTTACACGGGTATAATTTCGCCTTTTTTTACAAGGGCAAAACTTAATTTTACATCTGCTTTCAACACGGTCCTAAGGACACGGTTGATTGGCAGTGAAATTAAGAGCTGAGGTTCAAATGGGCACCGAAATTAAGCCTGCGAGGTTTGACTTGTCTAAAATTTCAGCAAGAGGCTTCGGCTTTGGCGCTGCAAGGGCATGAAACAACCCGATTGCGTTGGGCCTGCTAAAAACTCTATTTTTGAGTTAGACTGAATTTTAGGCAATCTCAAGAATAATTTATCAGGGGCCAAAGCCTGAACGCCAATTCTACGGGTCAATGCTAGAGCACCTGTCCAAACTTTAGCGTAAAATTCGATTAACGAAACCCATGTTATAGTACAGAGAACTTCATTACCGTAACAGCTTTATATTTGTCATTATAGAAAACGGATAAATATATTGAAAGCTGATAGTAGAACGGAGGCAACACATTAGAATGAAGACACAGAGATATGCTTTTCGCAGTAAAATAGAACATTATACAAGCATTCCATTCAGTATTGGATATTAACTAATATTTCATTTTAAATAGCAAGCTTGTCTCCTTAAAATTGAAAGATGTATATAATAAACTATTTGAGGAATTTTCAAAATACATTGACTTAAGTCGTAAAGTACTATTATTGAAATTTCAACATAATGTGCCAAATGTGGTTGTAATATATATAAGGCTGTGCTCGAACTTTTCAGGCTTGGCTGGTACGAATATGCAGGTAGAAGCTGTAGGTATATTTGCCATTTTGAAACTTGTTGCAAGTGACAGTAGCAAGGCGATTCCGTTGAGCTTGCGCAAAACTCCATTTTACAGAGCAAGATGAAGTGCATGTTCGATAGGGTCGTCAAACTCGATCTAAGCCAAGTCCACTTGACTTAACTTGTTCGAACCTGCAGACAGGAACTCTGGCTTCGTCACTTTGAATCGTGTTTTAAGTGTTAGAAACAGCCCGTTGTGCTGAAACGATCTGAAATCTTAATTTTACGAAGCAAGATTAAGTTGTTTGAAGTCACACAGATGACCAATTTTGAGTCAACACCTGAAATTCAATAAACTGATCGAAGCCAGGGAACCTGACTGAAGTTTCGGACAAGTTAAGTCGAGTGCGCTTGGCTTAGGTCGACATTTACGTCCCAATCGAACGTGTTCTAAGCTTCTGGAACTCTCAAAAGTAATCGATTTAGGTTTAATGCCTGCTACTCTATCTAACCGATCCGAAGCCTGAGCACCTGCTTGGAATTTCAAACAAGTCAAGGCTCGATGGCCTAATTTCAATACCCAATTGCATGGGCCTTAAAAAGAGGCTGACATAATACGGCCACAGTTCAACTTAAACAGTCCTGTCACATTGAGTAAATCAAAGAAGTTAGTCATTTGTGGAACGGCGCATTCGACTGAACGCCAAAATAAGCCTTTGAAACTTCACGCAGGTGCGCTGGCTTCGACCCTCTGAATTCAGTTTCAGTCATCGACCTTCAATAGCTTACTCTTGAGACTTAAAAAAAATCAATCTTGCTCCGAAAATGAAGTTTCCAATCGTCTCAGAGTAATCGAGTTGCTTCTAACTCTTGCAACTTGTTTCTGAGTGACAAAGACCAAGCTTCTGTCTGAAGCTTCAGACAAGTCAATCCTCTGAGATTAAATTTGGCATCCAATCGAACATGCCCCCTGGACGTGTTCGATTAGGTCACCAAATTTGATCGAAGAGCCAGTTCACACGTCCCTCAACGTAACGTGTTCAGTTAAACCGATGGACGCGGTGCGTTAATTTGATGGCAGCAGCAAATGCGGGAGACGGAAGGATGAAGCACGTTCGATTTTTCAACGACCCGCGTCATTCAACTTCAGTAACAAAATCGTTAATTACTAAATTTGTCCTGTAAAGCGATTTCAAATCATGAACAAGTCGACAAAAATTCTTTTATATCGTCATTTTAACGATCAGAATCACTGTATTCCCGTTCAACACGAGAAAACTAGTCGAGCAGAAAATGTTGTACTAAGAACATAGACACCATCTTGGATTTGGAACCCCAGCTGATCGCTTTCCGTTGATTTCCTTTTTATTGGTTTAGCAGTCCATAAATATTTTAGGAATAGGTTGTTCCTATCAAAATCAGGCTATAAGGTTATAAGATACGACATTACTTGAAAAGGCGCATAATATAAGAGAAAATGTAAAGAAACGAGATCATAAGTGAACGCGTAGCGTCATTCATTTGAATGAAGGTCGGTTCTAATTGTGGACAGCGACAGCAGAAGTTGACTCACGGCTCGTGTTCATTTTCTGGAGCGAACGCGTGACGTTGAGGGACGTGTGAACTGGCCCTGAGCCAAGCGCACTTTAATAGGAATGTCCAAGACTTCAGACAGGGGCTTCGGCTTTGCCACTTTGAGTTGTGCTGCAAGTGTTAGAAACCAGACGATGACGTTGAGCCGGCTCAGCACTTCATTTTGCGGAATGGGAGTAAGTTTTTGGAACAAGAGTAACCATTTGAGGGTCAATGCTTGAAGCTTAATTCAGCGAATTAAGGCCAGCGCACCTGCATGAAGTTTCGAATAAGGGAAGTCTCGAAGGCTTATTTTGGTGCTCAATCGTTTTACCGTTCGTTTTACCTGAAGCCATCAAGTACCGCCCAACCTCAGATTCACTTTATTGAGAGACTTGACGTATAAAAACAGCACATGTTAGCAGAGGTAATATAACAGGCCAGGAACGCTTCTCAAGCCCTTATTTAAGCAAATAAATGCTTTTCGGGCAACTATCTACAACCGTTTGTTTTGTTGGATTATTTTTAAGTCAAATAGCATAGGGACGCCTTCGATTAGGCCGTCACAGTCGATCTAACCCAAGCCCACTAGGCTTGACTTGTTTAGATCTGTAAACGGAAATGTTGGCTTCACCACTTAGAATCGTTTACAGGTGTTTAAAGAGACTCGATCATGCAGAGCAGACTGAAATCTCCATTGTAAGGACTACGGTCGAGTTTTGGGAGTCTCACTCTCACAGGTAATGGAATAGAGGCCAATACTTCAAACTCGAATCAACGGTTCGAAGCCAGTGAACCTGTTAGAAGATTCAAACAAGTCAAGCTTTTAAGGCTTAAATTTGGCGCCCAATCGAACATGCCCTCAATCCCCAAATGAGTACGTCAATCGGAGTTCTCCTGAACATTGACTTTTGGAAACGAGAGGTCTTTGGCAGCCATAGTACTGTGGCTGCCTTTGAAATCAGAGACGTGCCAATGGCTGTTTTGCGACATTACTTTTGGCTTTATATTAATCACAAAGTTATCTACGTGCAGAGCTGGGCTTTTTTTATCTAAATGCTGTATCTAGATACTTTTCAAATGTTGTATCTAAATGTAGTATCTAGATACTTTTTGCCTGTATCTAGATACAAGTATCTAGATACTTTTTTAGATACTTTTTAGATGATAT
>LQNS02278082.1:880648-905259 GCA_001587735.2 Parhyale hawaiensis
ACGTATAGTTTTCCATTTTGACCTCAGCATCACAGATACTCTCATTTAGGTGTGTTTCAGTAATTGCAAGGAAGAGTGAATTCGCTTCACCTGTAATATCTCTAAGGATTATATTGGAAGCTGATAGTAGAACGGAGGCAACACAGTAGAATGAAGACACAGAGATATGCTTTTCGCAGTAAAATAGAACATTATACAAGCATTCCATTCAGTATTCGATATTAAATAATATTTCATATTAAATGGCAAGCTTGTCTCCTTAAAATTGAAAGATATATATAATAAACTACTCTGAGGAATTTTCAAAATGCATTGACTTTAGTCATGAAATAGCATTATTGAAATTTTAACAAAATGTGCAAAATGTGGTTGTAATATGTACAAGGCTGGGCTCGAACCGCTCAGGCTTGGCTGGTACGAATATGCAGGTAGAAGCTGTGTATTTGCCATTTTGAAACTTGTTGCAAGTGACAGTAGCAAGGCATTTCCGTTGAGCTTGCGCAAAACTCCATTTTACAGAGCCAGGTTAAGGGCATGTTCGTCGTCAAAGTCGATCTAAGCCAAGTCCACTTGACTTAACTTGTTCGAACCTGCTGACAGGAACTCTGGCTACGTCACTTTGAATCGTGTTGAAGTGTAAGAAGCAGCCCGATTATGCTGAAACAATCTGAAATCTTAATTTTACGAAGCAGCATTGAGTTGTTATAAGTCACACAGATGACCAATTTTGAGTCAACACCTGAAATTCAATAAACGGATCGAAGCCAGGGAACCTGACTGAAGATTCGGACAAGTTAAGTCAAGTGCGCTTGGCTTAGATCGACATTTACGTCCCAATCGAACGTGTTCTAAGCTTCTGGAACTCTCAGAAGTAATCGATTTAGGTTCAATGCCTGCAACTCTATCTAACTGATCCGAAGCCTGAGCACCTGCTTGGAATTTCAAACAAGTCAAGCCTCGATGGCCTAATTTCGATACCCAATTGCATGGACCTTAAAAAGAGGCTGACATAATACGGCCACAGTTTAACTTAAACAATCCTGTCACATTGAGTAAATCAAAAAAGTTAATCATTTGTGGAACGGCACATTCGACTGAACGCCAAAATAAGCCTGCGAGGCTTGACTTGTTCGGAACTTCACGCAGGTGCGCTGGCTTCGACCCACTGAATTCAGTTTCAGTGATCGACCTTCAATAGCTTACTCTTGAGACTTATAAAAACTCATTCTTGCTCCGCAAAATGAAGTTTCCAATCGTCTCGGAGTAATCGAGTTGCTTCTAACTCTTGCAACTTGTTTCTGAGTGACAAAGACTAAGCTTCTGTCTGAAGCTTCAGACAAGTCAACCCTCTGAGGTTAAATGTTGGCATCCAATCGAACATGCCCCTAGGACGTGTTCGATTAGGTCACCAAATTTGATCTAAGAGCCAGTTCACACGTCCCTCAACGTAACGTGTTCAGTCAAACTGATAGACGCGGCGCGTTAATTTGATGGCAGCAGCAAATGCGGGAGACGGAAGGATGAAGCACGTCCGATTTTTCAACGACCCGCGTCATTTAAGTTCAGTAACAAAATCGTTGATTACTAAATTTGTCCTGTTTAGCGTTTTCAAATCATAAACAAGTCAATAAAAATTCTTTTATATCGTCATTTTAACGATCAGAATCTTTGTATTCCCGTTCAACACAAGAAAACTAGTCGAGCAGAAAATGTTGTACTGAGAACACAGACGCTACCTTGGATTTGGAACCCCAGCTGATCGCTTTCCGTTGATTTCCTTTTTATTGGTTTAGCAGGCCATAAATATTTTAGAAATAGGCTGTTCCTATCAAAATCAGGCCATAAGGTTATGAGATACGACATTACTTGAAAAGGCGCATAATATAAGCGAAAATGTAAAGAAACTAGATCATAAGTGAACGCGTGGCTTTATTCATTTGAATGAAGGCTGGTTCTAATTGTGGACAGCGACAGCAGAAGTTGACTCACGGGTCGTGTTCATTTTCTGGAGCGACCGCGTGACGTTGAGGGACGTGTGAACTGGCCCTGAGCCAAGCTCACTTTAATAGAAATGCCCAAAACTTCAGACAGGGGCTTCGGCTTTGCCACTTTGAGTTGTGTTGCAAGTGTTAGAAACCAGACGATGACGTTGAGCCGGCTCAGCACTTCATTTTGCGGAATAGGAGTAAGTTTTTGGAACAAGAGTAAACATTTGAGGGTGAATGCTTGAAGCTTAATTCAGCGGGTTAAAGCAAGCGCACCTGCATGAAGTTTCGAAAAAGGGAAGTCTCGAAGGCTTATTTTGGTGCTCAATCGTTTTGCTATCCGTTTTACCAGAAGCCATCAAGTACCGCCCAACCTCAGATTCAGATTCACTTTATTGAGAGACTTGACGTATAAAAACAGCACATGTCAGCAGAGGTAATATAACAGGTCAAGAACGCTTCGCAAACCCTTATTTAAGTAAATAAATGCTTTTTGGGCAACTATCTACAACCGTTTGTTTTGTTCGATTATTTTTAAGTCAACTAGCATAGGACGCCTTCGATTAGGTCGTCACAGTCGATCTAACCCAAGCTCACTAGGCTTGACTTGTTCTGATCTGTAAACGGAAACGTTGGCTTCATCACTTAGAATCGTTTTACAGGTGTTTAAAGAGACTCGATCATGCAGAGCAGACTGAAATCTCTATTGTAATGACTACGGTCGAGTTTTGGGAGTTTCACAGGTAATGGAATAAAGGCCAATACTTCAAACTCGAATCAACGGTTCGAAGCCAGTGAACCTGTTAGAAGTTTCGAACAAGTCAAGCTTTTAAGGCTTAAATTTGGCGCCCAATCGAACATGCCCTCAATCCTCAAATGAGTACGTCAATCGGAGTTCTCCTGAACATTGACTTTTGAAAACGAGAGGTCTTTGGCAGCCATAGTTTTGTGGCTGCCTTTGAAATCAGAGACGTGCCAATGGCTCTTTTGCGACATTACTTATGGCTTTATATTAATCACAAAGTTATCTACGTGCATAGATGCATTTGTAATAATATATTTACTGAATTTAAAAAAAATCATAACATCCTATTAAAGTTAAAATCTAAAAACGTAGGATTTAATCTGCAGTGCAGTCATTACAATCTTGTTTCCAAAGTTTCTGTGGCCGTGACTCGGGTCGACGCCATTGAACAACGCTTGGAGATACAGGTCGTTGCACATTAAAACTCACCCGAGATTACAAGAGACAGTAACCGGTACTATTCGACACTGGCTATATTGGGAAAATTGCTGCACCGACTGAGATTTTCAGCTTTTTTTTTTTTTTCAACAGCTTAATATTGGGCCAACAGTAGGCTTGTGTCAATGTAATCAGAAGAGTAAGGGAAAACTGTTCGGCGCATCTATAGTCGTAATACGGACTTTAGCGTTTCTTCTGATCTGCACAGTGGTATTCGCAATGTTGACAATTGCGATGACGAAATCTGGCAACACCGCACAGCGGTTTGGCGTCGTGACTCGCGATTGGATGGGTGTGTGGCGCGTGAAGCTCCCCGGATTCAGTTTTTCACTCCTAAGCTTATGATGGGAGTCATGGGACCAGTATTGTTTGTTTCCTGCGTTGCAGGTCAGCATCTTCCATGTTTCACTAATTAAGTGCGATGGAACGTAATCTCTTTTCATAGACTGGATCTTATCTTTAGGTACAGCACTACTGGGCACGATTATCGGTATTATTTTACTTTCACTTACACATGATTTTCATGATTTTTCTTGTGTTCAGTATGTAAATTGGGTCAATTTAAGACATTTTACATGAATAACATTTTCGTCGCAAATGCTTAGTTTTTGAGATATATAACTTTGAAGTTCCCATTGTTTTTCTATGGGAGAAAATACCGAGCGGTCCCAAACAAGCGGAATTAGGGTTAGGTTAGGTAAGGTTGGGTTGGGTTAGGTTACACAAGGTTAAGTTAGGTTAAGTAAGGTTAAGTTAGGCAAGGCCAGGTTTGGTTCGTTTAAAGCCTGTGATGACATCGGCTATTTTCTCCCATAGGAAAACAATGGGGACTTCAAAGTCTAACATCTCAAAAACTAAGCATTTGCGACGGAAACGTCATTCATGTAAAATGTCTTGAATTGACCCAATTTACATACTGAACACAAGAAAAGTCATGAAAATCATGTGTAAGTGAAAGTAAAATAATACCGCCTAATCTAACCTAACCTAGACTAATCTAACTTAACCTAGCCTAATCTAACTTAACCTAGCCTAATCTAACTTAACCTAGCCTAATCTAACTTAACCTAGCCTAATCTAACGTAACCTAGCCTAATCTAACTTAACCTAGTCTAATCTAACTTAACCTAGCTTTTAACCTAACATAACCCAACCTAACTCAACCTAAGGGCCGAAATATACCAAACGCAGTTCAGCGAGAAGCTGGTAGGCAGGCAAGCAGTTTTTGAGACGCACGGAATGCACTGGTGTGCGCACACCGAACAGCGGCAGCGGCCTGCTCAACTGCCGCTGTACTGTGTGCGCGCTCCAATCATTCCGTGCTTCTCGAAAACTTCCAGCCTGCCTCCAGCTTCAGGCTGAACTGGTTTTGGTAGCTATGTTTCGGCCCTAATCCAACCTAACCTAAAAATCCATTAAGGCAATGATTTTTTACTTGAGCGAGGTATCATTTCTTTATCTTTTTCTTTTTTTAGTCAACTTTTCAACGCAGATTCCATCAGTGAAGTCCTTTTTTTGTCGAGATATGACTTTGAATTTCCCATTGTTTTAATTTTCCCATTGTTGCTGTCACGATCGAGGCGGTAATGATATTTCTCTCGGAATAGTAAATTTGTAATAGGTATAAGCTATCTCGAAAACGACGCATTTCCCCAACAAATGTTATCCCTGAAAGAAGTATCAAAATGTTTTTTTTTAGCTAGACAAGGTAAGGTGTCTAAATACTGAATGCCCACGCCGGATCTAAAGTAAAACAACACTTCCTCCTCTTCTTAGTTGAATTGCTATTTCAATGCGCGTTGGTCCTGCATCTGTGGGAACAATCTCGTGCATGGGTTCCACGTTTTTACAGACGTACAACTTGTCTGTTTATCAAACTGAAAATACCTTAGCTGTTCCGAGGGGGGTAAACAACTTATACAATAAGAAAAATCTACGTAACCTATGCTAACGTAAACCTGTTCCAACCTGCAATAAGTACTCTGCTTAGACGTAACCTGTTTTAACCTAACCTATGCCAACCAAAACTTACCTAGCCTTAGTGCATGAGTTCGGTTCGGCATACCATAATGATTTTGAATTTTGACATATCGTGAATCTGTTTACACATTAATTCACTGAAAATAATTTAATAACCGGATCCGCCGCAAATTAATAGTTCATGAGATATCAGTAAAATAAATTTTTAACAAATTCCTAAAAAAAATTTAAATGATACTAAAGTCTTAGGGATTTATTTTGACAACTTCTTTCTATGCCAGGCATACCGCGGCTGTTCGCAACAGTCTAATTAGCTTTATCGTACACCTTTTTAGTTTTGCTATCTTATATTTTGTGCTTTAAATAATTAAAAGCATGGGGGAGCTTAGGTGAGGCCAGGTCAGGTTCTGCAAGATACATTCACTATACCTTAAGTTCTGAAAGCGGTTTTTCACTTTCTTTTTCAGTGGATTACTATTTAGTAGCATCATTACATTGCAAATCTCAGTGATTCATGGTGTATTTTCGAAAATTTGCCGTGCCTATTTTAACCTATCCCATGCTATTGGAGTATATTATGAAGTAACAGTATGGTATTGAATAATTTATGCTGTGTATCTCACTTATCAATTGGGAAGGTCGCCCATCCTATGTTGCAGGGAGCATTGCCCAAGGGGATCCTGTAGGTTTCTTATGCCTCAGGGCTAGGCCTTGGGAGGGTATCCCTACTAAATGTTAAGCAATTTGCCCTGATAAAGTTCAAGATGTCATAGTTTCCTAATGTATGTTGATGCGCTGAACACGAATGTAGCATCTAAATTCGTTCCAAATGTGCTGTTTTTGAGTCGATTTTTCTTTTTTGCGAATTTCACCTCAAAAGTCACCCTAAACTCAAATTTTAACCAAGCATAACCTAATGGAACGTACCCAATCCAAACAGAACCTAACCTAATAACTTAGCCTAACCGAGCCTAAAGTTTTACATTTATCACAAGTTGCTGGGCCAGAAAGCACCCCATGATCAATTAAGAACTGCATACTTATTGCGCCGTCAGTGTGAAATTCTTTAATGACGATAAAATAGTCTTACACTTACTGCACGAAGTCGTGTTACCTTACCTATTATTCTATAAGAAGACAATGATTCGCTAATTACGCATTTTCGAGCAAATCGTTATTCAACAAAAATGTCATAGTTGTTCAGTTTCTATGTATCTTGGACAAAAATTGCTGAAGTTTATTTGGGTAAGCTTCTTAAATCATACAGTTTTTCTCCGTGCGCATATTGCTCCCTTTTCGTTCCATTCTTCTTCTCATGATGCTTTATTCTGTTCTTCCTCTTCTTTTCCTACCTGCTGTGGCCATGCTCGTTGTTCCTGTTTGGGAACGCCCTCGTGCATGGGTTTCACATTTTTATTGGCATTCTCGACTTCTCTTCCCTTTCCTCTCTTACAACTAATTTGTCTTGGCTTAGTGAGGCTTAAGCTAGATTTTTAATAATAATAATAATCATAGCAACATTATAATGATAGTGTGTTGCTGATTTCTAATAGCCAAGTTTTCGAACCCTTTATTGTCATTTACTTAGCATAGCCACCTGTTCTAACGTAACAAAATTCCTGCCGTACGAATAAATTTGTACAAAACAAAGGCTTGCCATCAAATGTAATGCAAATACGCGGAGCATATCAGCGCTGTAGTACTGATATAACGTTGCACTTGACAAATTACTATCTCGAAAACTAAAATATCGTAACGATTATCAATACTATATAATAATTCACGTGGTGTTTTTATTTATTTATTTATAACTACATTTATATCTTTCCTGTCACGCTCTATGGGAGTAAGATGTGAGAAAATTCAGGTGCCGAAGACGGTATCTTCGATACAGAGATCGCACTTGGGCGCTCCAGCTGAGGTACCTAAGAATGCCTGCCCTGACCGTGTCTGGACATGTTCATTGTTAAACGGTGCTACGGGTGATGTCACTTCACTCCGCCTCATAATATATATCCATTTTTTTAGGCAGAATGCTGAATTTCCATTTAAGAAGTCTTCTGAACAGTAACATGCTCAGGAGACAGCGGGGATTTTCCTGAAATGCTAATTTTTTGCCGTCATTTATAATGACGGCTCGGGCCCCTATATTTAAATAAAAACACGACGTGAATTATTATATAGTACTGATTTGACGATGTAGCTTTCTCTTCAAGTATTTCACGGGCACTGGGCAGTCGACAACTATTTCTTCTAGCTCACTCTCTTTCTCTGACAGTGCATATTTCGCTTCAGGGGCCGAAATTTGAGCACTTCAGTGAAGCAGAGAGTTAAGTATGGTATTATGGATACGGAGCACTAACATTGAATGTAAGCTGACTGGAGGGGCATCCAAGTGTATTGCAATGGTTTAAACGAAGACGTGCTATCAATGCAGAGATGAAGTGTTTATGGGGCGCAGTGACAAGAAAGACTGGAAGCAGAAGGGTTACAGAAGAGAATAAGAGTTGCTAATAAGCGTGAGCAGGAAAATGTGGAAACGGCAAGTCAAAGAAGAGAGTAAACATATCGTTTGCTTCGTAAATTTTTTCACGCACGGGTCCACTAGTAACTTGTATAAACGTGTAACGTTCATCAACATTTTTTTACCAGAATTATAGCCTAAATTTCTTCATGTTTATATAGGGGAGAAAGAAAAAATACCACAAATAATTTAAAGGCTCGTTTTCTTTAGCTTGTTCTTCTCTGCCTAATCTTGTGTCTTAAAATTATAAATAATCCAACCAAGCTTTTCTAACGAGGACAAATTTCCCTCTTCAGGCAAAGGAGCTGCCGGCGAAGGATTTGAGTGGCACCAGCGACCCCTACGTGCGAGTTATGCTGTTGCCCGACAAAAAACACAAGCTCGAGACCAAAATCAAGAGGCGGACGCTCCATCCCAAGTGGCACGAGACATTTTACTTTGAAGGTGAGTGTTGACTTCTATCGCGCTGGCTTGGAAAGTGACTGAATTTGAAAGCCAGAATTGTAGTAATTGCTTCAGACGGATTTCACACCATCTGCAGTAGTTGATACTGTATAGCCAAGCTTAAAGATTGTGTAACCAGGTTGTAAGTACTGCGTTTGGGAAGTATTTATGCAAAATCCAGGTTTTTTTACGTAGGTGCTGCGCATTCACGAGTGATACATTTTTCATATCCAGTCACAAGTCATCAAAATGGTGTCATTGCGCTTCGGAAAAGCGTATTACGTACCTACGTATCAGTCGAACAAGTTTCGAGGAAGATGGGCTGTTAGCCATAGGGTTAGGTTCACTCATCGTATGTTATGGGGGCAGACGACCCTGGAGGATTTCATAGGTTACCTTAGCCTCTGTTAGAACTCGAGGACGTCTTTTCTTCGCGCTTACTTTGCATCTTTCTATTTTTATTTTACTACTTACCACTTGCTGTTGTGTTTGTCCTTTTTTCCATCCCGACTTTCTGTTCCCATGCTCGTTGATTTTGCGTGGGAACATCCTTGTGCTTGGGCGCCACGTTTCTATCGATACACTGCATGTCCCTCGTTTCTTTCTATATTTAGATCACCTTTGTTGTGGAGAAGGTTGATTCAAGTCACAAGTCTTCAAAATGGTAGGTCACTGCGCTCCAAAACATGTGTATGCTACAGCCTACAATAATTCTGTTATTGTTCTAAAGTTTGGTATAGGAGTCCAGACTTTATTGCCCGATGTGTATCCTGATGATAGTATATTGTGTTCATGAGCTGCACTCGTGGAGACATGAACATTTCTTTGAACACTCCACTGGTAATCGTATGATTGTCTTCGAATTTTTTCAAACATCTTATTTCAATTCAATTTTGTTGATCTTTGACAACGATGATCATCGTCCTAACTAGTGTTTTCAGTTTTAAAATTTGCAGACCACCTCTGATCTTAACCAGTTGATCCAGATAGATCGCGAGCACCATACATTTCTTTCTGAAAAGAATTTCCACTGCTGTATGGACGTTCTCGCTATCCATTTTTTATCAAAATTAAAGGTGTCTCAAATTGAAGCTCATCCAATTTTAGTCATGAACAAAAAATACTTGTATTTTGCATGTAAAGCTCTATCTTGAATTTGATTGTACGCCATTTCGGTATTAGATGACCTTATGAACATTACTTTAAATTCGCCCAAAGCATTTTCGGCAACCTGAAACATTAATTAACGGGCCAGCTAGACAAATCCTTTATCCGGCTCAGAATGGGTAAAGGGCATAGGATTCACTTAGGCTCGTACATCCCTTAATTGTTATAACTCACCCTCCGAGGGGGGTGGGGGGGCTTAGGTCACACACCTACCTTAGCTAATCTTCATTTTTTTCTATGTCATTTCCTATCTTTTTGTCACTTACCGACTTCGTTGTATTCCTATTTCCTGCTCTGCGGCGGCGATCTGTTGGTACCTTTTCAATTTCTCTTTAACGTGGTACATGTCTCTTTATTCCTTTCGTTTAGCAAACATAGTTGTGGAGAAAGAGGCTGCCGACTAGCGCGGTTTTAATTTTCTTAGTTAAGTCTACACTTTAATTTCATGCGAGTTTCATTCATCTCTGTTCGTAGAAGACAGTATAGGGCTAAGGTCCATCAGGACTAGTTGGTCCTATGAAAAGTTTTTATCAGAGCCCTAAAGAATTAATGTAAATACGACATGCGTTACCTTATCTACTGTGTTGCACGTATTATCACTTCGCCCTAATTAATTGAGGTTCTAATGGATTAGTTAATATACTCAGCCTTAACAATTACATAGTTGTGGAGAAAGAGGCTGCCGACTAGCGCGGTTTTAACTTTTTTAGTTAAGTCTACACTTTAATTTCATGCGAGTTTCATTCATCTCTGTTCGTAGAAGACAGTATAGGGCTAACGTCCATCAGGACTAGTTTATCAGATAATCTCTATAATACACGAAATAATAGGTTTAACTTACCCTATGTTCGCCTCGATATTTAAAAGCGTTTCACAGTATTCCAGAGTATTAACGCGTACTACGAACTCCCAAACAGGTTTGTCGAACGTATGTCAAATTATGTCTTCAAGCGTGATTTTAAAAAATTTTGTGTAGACCAGTATTATGATATATAATGGTTAGTTGCGACGTGTGAAATCTAAGCTTTTAATGAGCATTGTGTAGGCTTGTTCTCCTTTTACCATGTGTATGTAGCGCTCACGTTTACTTTAGCCTACTTAATTGGAGCCCTAAAGAATCGAAGCGCATAGTATATACACTTCCTTAACTACTGCGTAGCCATCATGATTGCTTTATATTGCCTATGTAGTGGAACGCTGCGCTCTCAGGCCAGTGCCGCCATATTATTCGAATGTGCCACTTCCATGAACTGACAGCTGCAATAATTGAGCAGAAATTGCCCCTGACAACATAGCAGCGCCTCTCGCCCTCCTCCGTGTCTCTTGCTTAATAATTCTAGAAAAAAGAAAAAGAAATCGAAACTTAATACTGCTCCCTCGTGGGGATTTTTTTTTACAAAGATTTGCGTTGGTGAACAATAAACTTTGAAAGACATTCATTAATATTCAGATTTAAGCATATTCCCCCCCCCCCTTGTGTGTGTAACTACGAATGCTCTACAAAAAAAAAAACTTTTGTAGGACACCAGCTCTTAGTTATGCACACAAGGGGAAATAAAGGCCGTTACTCTAAATCCGAAATGGATTTTTTTTTCAAAATTTCTACTACAGTATATACACCAACGCGAAACCTATTTCAGAGGATTTTTTTTTAACAGCTCTATTCTAAAGCTATGCACGTACGCATTTCATTCACCTGTTACCACTCAAAAGGACTGAAATAGCTCTATTTAGAGAGGGATACTCCTACAAAACATTAATAATTATATGGGGTAAGTGTTGGTAGTTAGTTAATATCGGTACACTGCTCATACAGTTAACGATTATTGGACAGTTATTGCATTGCCTAGTTCTTCTGAACGTGGCGTAGCTGCTTGGCAGACTTGAACTTATAGCATCTAAAGTACTCTCGGCAGTGCACAGCTCGAAGCATACCGTAACTAACACGATAGCGTGGCAAATACTGACCACTATCAGATCTGACATAGCCTGCGTGGGCCCTGCACTGCCTTCGCTTCCCTACAAACGCCTGTAACAGTACTAAGACACTTTATCTTTTATCTGCACCTTTTCATGAAGACACTCCTCCCCAGCTGCGTCTTGTCTAGTACAAGCTGGCTGCCACAACAATTATTCTCTTGGAACTACATGGCAAGTTATTGCCAGTTTCAGAGAAACTGACGTGTTGCTCTTTTCTTGAAGCTCCCTCCACATTGACGTAGTTTGGTTTTAAGCTCGGTGTTTTGCTGTCGCAGTTGTCAGTAGGACGAATAAATATCTATTTGAAAATTGCCATTGATGCAATATCATCTACTTTTCTGCAGTTCGTGACCTTGTTCAATTATAAATTTGCAAAGGTAGATTACACGCTCATTTCGAAGATGGAATTCAAAGTTATGGGAAGATGCGCTCCCAGACAGACCCTACACATTACCTTAGCCTCAGCTAGAGCTTTGTGACCTTATTGTTTTGTACTCATTGGTTACCATTCCCTTTTCCTCTTTCTACTTTCTTTCATTATTCTTCTCTTCACGGAGCATAAGATGGTCCACAAAGTTAGCTTTCTTAGGTTCGTCCACTCTATCTTATGGAAAGCAGTTCCTCCAGTAGAAGCTCATGGGTTATCTTAGCCTTAGCTAGGCCTTTGGGACATCTTTTCTCTGTACCCACTGTTCTTCCTATTATTTTGATAATCATTGTAATGCTTTCTTCTGCTTGGCATGCACAGCTACCGTGGGGCACTTACATAGCCTTCTCAATGGAAGTGTAGGGGGGGGGGGCGTTGAACCTTTCCAATATGCCATAGTTCTTAACGACCCATGGTACTAGGTCTTGCCGGGCCAGTTGACTGATATCTATAGCACGAACCAGTGCGTGTGGGCTTCCCAGGGGAGGGTGCTGTCAAGTTGTCTTTACCTTTCCTTTTCTTCAAGAGATGCTGTTTCCAACTTTCCATTCCCGTCGATGCATTGTGGGAACACCCTTCTCTATCAATTTCACTTTTCCCATGGAATATATACTATGTCGGTTTCTTTTGCTCTCATTGAACATATAATTTGTGCTGGAAGAGAGAGGTTCCAACTAGCTTATACAGTGATTTTTTTTCCGACTTGCTCTATCCATGGGCGTTAATTCAATTTAGATATACACGGTTACCACATTTCTCTCGACGTACATGTCTTTTCTTTCTTCCTCTTTTGAGATCGCAAGTAATAGGCCTACTGTGTGTAGAAAGGTCTGACTCGCTCACCAGAGAACATACTCAACAAATTTTATTCCGTGAGTCTCGTACCTGTCAACATTTATCCAAAGCACATCAATGTATTATTGTATTACCTCAGATAGAAATTTGCAGGGCATCATAACATTCTTTTTCACTCGAAAGTACAAGAGATTTCTGAAAAATTTGCAGTGAAAACTGATTTGACTGTTGACTTTTTTCTAAGTTTTTGTGGCGTACACAAAGTTGTGTTGACAACGAAGACGAAACATTCTGATGAGTGAAGGCGTTGATATGAATGACGTGCGAACTCGGCTTAAGACAGACAATAATTATCGTCGCTTAAACAATTGCATCCGGCATCATGTTGTGACGTACATAGAGGTAGTCCTACACCCGCGCAGTTTGTCGACATGTCAGCAGTTGTTGGAGAGAAAAGCTTGCGATTACTATGCCGCCAATTGTTGTTTTTGATTGTGGTAACCAGGGTATTAGAAAATTATAACAGATATGCAATTAATATTATTTCCAGGTAGTTGTAGCACTTGTATAATCGGAATGCTGTCGATTATAGCATTAACTTTGTGGCATACCGACAGAACGTTCCGCAAATGTGTAACGCTATCTCAGTTAATGTAATGTTGATATTGCAGTTCTTATACCGCGGTGCTGCCATATATGAGGTGTTTCTGCCTTTTTTGGTGGTATACACCATTTAAAGAACGAGAATAAAAGTGCGAAGTGTTCGTGAGTCGAATGTATCTGCTACGCATTCGTTTTTCGAATGATCGGCCAGCTTCAAGTTAGCATTACCATCAGTCTGTGAAGCGCCTCATTTACGGAGTCTTTGTATACCCAGCTCTGTAGAAGTTATTCCGAGCAAGGTACATTGAAGTGTATATAGGTTATTTTGAATGCCCATTCACAGCTCTATAAGAGAAAAAAGTGACTGCGTATAGATTTTCTGGCTCCACCCCGACGACATCACAGGGCACTCCTATTTTGCTAATTCCTATCTTATCCGCAGTGTTAGATACCCTGGAAATTTGGACAAGTAGCGGAGTTTCAGCATGGGAAAAATATCCCCTATAATTATGACCCCAAGACTTGGGAGCAGGTTTCCTACGCTCGCTTTTATTGTATTATTTTTTTGGGTGGGGGTTTAGACTAACGGACGTAGGTGGATGATTTTTTTTTTCTCCACATCCGCCATTTGGGGCATCAAATTCACTTCTATGATAACATATTGCAATCATCACGTTATATTCGTAAACACATTTCAGTCTGACTTCATCGATCAAAATTCTACAAGTGGAAAAAACTTTGTTTCCCAAGCTTCGCCAGTGGATGCCCATTTCCGTCTTCAACTCCACCCAAAACCCTCTTGCCCTGATGATGGCCATCGGATTAGGTTACTTAGGTTTGTCCCTCCTATGTTACGGGGAGTTTTGCCCGTATAAGGGGTCCCCATAGGTGCCTTACATAGGCCTTTGGGATGCTGTCTCTCGCGCCCACTTTACTTCTGGCGCTTTGAAACTCTTACTAATGATGCTTGGATTTCTTCTTTCCCCAGTTACTAATTCCATTCGCGTTCATCCTGTGTGGGAACGCCCTTGTGCGTGCGTTCCACGTTCCTCCTATCATTGTTGATGACCCTTCTCTTTTCTTTCGTTTGGATCAACGCGTACGATGTAGGCAGAGAAGCAGAAATTAGTAATAAATAACTTGGGTTTTTCTCCGATTTTCCGAACCTCGAAGCCATATAACTCATATGGTTTGTTGAGTTAGGATTACCTATCCTACGATAACCCTTAACTGTATAGCGTACCATACACGGAACATACCAGATGGTGTTGTTCCTACGAGAGTCTTGAGATTAAATCTTTCATTCAAGCATTAAGAACAGTTGCACCCAGAAACCCCATAGGCTACCTAAGTATTAGGTTAACTTTCGGGAAGTTCGTCCTTTATGTTCACTCTTCTTCCTTTCATTTCAGTTCGCTTCTCTATTGACGTTATGAGTTGTTTTTCACCTCACTTCCCGTTCTTTTTCTTTTTTTTATTCAGGTTGGGTTCATCCTCGTGAATGTTTTTCGGGTTCGTTTTTCCGCATATTAAATGTTTCTTGCTTTTCGTTTCTGAAATGTTTTTTTGCTGTGAGCGAAAAGGCTTAAAAACTTCCATAAATATATGCTGTCTCATACCTTCGAAGTAGCAATAAAACACCAGTATATGGAACTATTCTTTAAGAACGTTAATGTGTCTTTTTTCGCCCTCCTTCCACCTGCCGATCCCGCAAGCATTCCACCAACTCTGCGTTCATGCGCTACATTTAAATCTTCATACTTTTATCTCTCGCATCTGAAAAAAAAAGTAATGCAAATCTGTTTTTTTTTTTCGTCGTCGACCAATGCGGTAGAATGGGCTGTAGGCTGAGGTTGGCTCATCCTACGTTATGGGGAGCAGCGACCCCAGCTGGACCATGTAAGTTACCTTATCCATAGTTAGTAGGCTTTCAGGACATCTTTTCTTCGTGCCCACTTAGCTTCCTTCCTCTTTCTTACTCCTTCTGATTTTGCTTTTCTCTATGCTTCCTCCCCTTCTTTCCCAACTTGCTGTTCCCATGCAACCTGTGTGACGACACCCTAGTGCATGGGCTCGACGTTTCTATCGACATACTTTGTCTCCTCTTTCTTCTTCTGTGAAATCACTTTTATTGTGGAAACTGAGGCTTCAACTATGTGCTCAATATGGCAAAGAGAAATTCCTTGTATACATCGTTCCGTATCAATCTTGATCGACGCACCGCTCCCACTGCTCAAAGTCCACGCTCTACTGTGCTGTTTCGGCCATATTTATCTCGCACTCGCGGCACTGTGCGCCCTGCACAGCTGATATACTGTAACTTCAAGGCTTAGTTCCAAAATACATCATTCATTGTCCATGACACCTTCCATTCCTGGATTCCTGGATGATGTTCGGGCCCCTACGTCCCGGGTCACGCTGATGCGCCGCCCGATCTTCAGTTCAGCACAGCGCTGCTAGACCGCCTGGGGCTATCAATCACTAAATTCTTCCGCGGATCTTGATGATCTCGGAGTTAGTGCAGATGAACGCACTCAAGGGACCTACGCTACACAAACTAGCGCCCCACTTTTTTTTTTTTTTTTTTTGAACGAGCTGGCTTACGAAACGTACATACTGCAAGTATCAATATCATATCTTTACCGCTAGGCTGGTACTTACAGTATTTTAGCTAGTATGAGTTACCAGCCAGCTCATGCAGAAAGAAAACACTGACGTTATGCGGATGCCTTGTAATGCTCCATCCATCCTTAGTCCGAAGAATGAGCTCGCCGAGCCCGTGCACATCAGAAAGCCAACACAAACTTTTTGGTCCCACTATTGAGCGGTCTTGCCGCCTTCTTTATATGTAATTAGTCCTAGCTACTTCTTCCGAGGAGGATATGTTTCAACCGGGGTTGTTTGTCTTTCTCTAAGCAACATGACTGAAAAAAGTTATTGACACATGTTCAGGAAATTTGCAGGGATTGTTAGGAATGTCACGATGACCAGATCACATGATTTTCATGAATATCCGTCGGTCCGTTTGTCTGTCTACCCTTCTTTCTTTAAGCATTGCGTTGTTTCGTGTTGGTTTACACTGTAGGAGTGCAGTTGATAGTACACACGCTGGGCAGTACTCGTAATTTTCCCCTACAGTACCTTTTTCACATTTCGTGTGGGGCTTTGTTTGTGTGTCCGCGCGTCCCACGCATTGTTTGTTTGGGAACTCATTGCCAGATTCAATTTTGTCTCACGAGGCTGAGCTGTATACGCTGCAGGCTAGGGGTTTCACGAGCGCTGTGCTGTTGTTCATGCATTTGTTATGGCTCATTTTGCCATATCTGTTGGTATCATATTCTTTCCTTTCGCAAATAACTTCTTTCCCAAAGTTTTAATCTCCATAGAGTAGTGATGGGGCGAATATCCGCATCTGCATCCGCGGAACGTCTGCACCTTTTTTGACACCCGCATCTGCATCTGCTGAGATGGTGACATCTGCTGTCGCAACCGCATCCGCGGATGTCAGAGCAGCAAAATCCTCTAAAAGACCCGCATCCACAACAAAGGAGGCGCGGATGTGCAGGTTTATCACTGTACACTAAACTCATCCACATGGCTGAAAACTATAAATTTTCATTTGGATTGAAATGTGGGTAAGCGCTGTCCCTGTCAACACAGCACCATCTAAGTTTTCTTCCTAAGTGTTGTACAAACTGACGTCGTGAGAGGGGGTGTCTGTGTTTGTGGTGGGGCGAATATCCGCATCCACAGAACGTTCACACCAACGTTTGAACATCTGCATCCGCGGATGTTGAGATAGTAACATCCGCAATTTCATCCACATCTGCTGATGTCAGAACTGTAAAATCCGCTTAAAGATTAGCATTCGTGGATATCCAAAAAATTACATCCGACCCATCAGTGCCATGGAGTTCTAAAAACAAGTGCAGTAATTTGTCATACGCTTGAAAAGGGGTTCTCGTAATAAAATAATTTTCAAGCTACTGCTTTAATTTGTTCTTGATTGAGCGCTCATACAGTATCTTGGTGCAATAACAGCTCGTATAACTACGGTGTTGAATCTACAAGTACGTATCATAGCTACTCCACTCACAGACCAAAGAGAGCCACAAGAGCTTCCAACGAATGGTGTGGGAAGCAAGGAGTTCTATAGAAGCTCATTGGTGAGAAGCAAAAGTTTAATATGACATGAAAAAAAGTGACCCAACATTCTGTAGCACAGATACCAGAGAAATGCTATTGATAATCAATGTAAAGTAAATTTGGAATTTCGAGCAGCGAAAGAAGTGCCGCTATGGTAAAGTCTCTGCTGTCGGAGCTCGCAGCGCAAAGCAATGCACATTAATTTCCCATTCTTAATTCTGGAGTAAGGGATGTACAACGAATGTCAAGTCTAACGGTCGTGCTAACGAGGGGTGGGAGAAACAAGAAGAATTTTAACGTGATTCGATGAAGGAATGCATTGATTTTCCTCAGTGGTAAAATTACTTCGAGATGCGGTTGCTTCTAATTAATGCATGTTCTTCCATGTAGGCTGACTCGTAAGGACATGCATGATATTATTGGAAATGTGAAGGGAAGCAGTGCGGTTGCGTAATACGGGAATAGAACATCATTTTACTACGAGAGAGACGTTGCACTGTTGCAATGGCCCCCGAGCAACAATGGAGATGGGCATCACGTGGGGCCCAAGAGAGAAGAGCATTTGGGCCCAATGTGGGAAGCCCATATAGGTCCCAGCTCCCTTTTAAAACCCGTTTTTAAATGGATCCCATGTTGGAAACTCAACATTTGCCCGTCCATATCATGGCTGGGCTCCATGTAGTGCAACCCATTTTGGGCATGAGGAGGGATGTTACCAACGGGGCCCATGTGGGAAGCCTATATGGATCCCAGCTGGGATGTGCTTGGGCAAGGGTTGGGATTCCCAAATGGGATCCATTCAAAAACTGTTTTTAAAAAAGGAGCTGGGACCCATATGGGCTCCCCAGATGGGCCCTATTGGGAACATCCCTCCTTATGTGGCCATATGGGCACGAGAAGGGATGTTCCCAACGGGGCCCATCTGGAGAGCCCATATGGGTCAAAGCTACTTTTTCAAAAAAATTTTGGATGGGTATCTCGTGGGAGACCCTGACTTTGCCCATGCATATCCCAGAAGTTTCCCATGAATTGTCCGCTAAATTCAATGCCTAGCCTGGGATCGAACCTACAACGTACAGATACCACTTACCTTACACTGACGCCTTTGCCCACTCTTCCACAGAGACCTATTTACATGAAACGTCAGATTACTGCTAAAGCTCTGTAAATATTTTTGCGCTATCCGTTATAAACTGCATTGTAACTTAAAGACATGTATTTTCATGTTTTGATGACAAATTGTATCTTAATACAAAATCCAAAACACTAGCCAATGTAGGATAAAGCTGGGCAGCCCATCCGTTACCCATGTGGGAATCACCATATGTCACCCACAATGGGAAAACCCATTGGAACCCGCACGGATCTGATGTGAGAATACCCACTATATTGCTAATGTGGAATTTTGCCAGGAAGCCCATCCGTTACCCATATGGAAAACACCATATGTTGCCCATATTGGGAAATTCCATATGGGTGTGGTGTGAGAAGACCCACTTAATTGCTAATATGGGATGTCGCAGGGAAGCCCATTTGGTACCCATGTGGGAATCACTATACCTTGCCCACACTGGCAAAACCCATTCTTGTCCACGTGGGTCCGATATGGAAAGGCCATAATATTGTTCATATGGGATAGCGTTGGGATGCTCATGTGGTACCCATTTGGAAAACACCATACGATGCTGATATGGGAAGCCCCACTGGTGCCCACCTGGGTGTGAAGTATTGTTACCCACCAACGCTCGTATGAGGAATACAGCTGGGAAGCCCACATTTTACACATGTGGAACACCACTCATTTCCCCCGTTGGGAATGACCGCATGGGCCCCAGATGGTAAATACATGGTAAAGCCCAGTTTTGGTTTTCCCAGTTAGAGCCCAGATTATGCCCATTTGTGCTCAGCACTTGCCCATACCCCACCTGGTGCCCATGTGAGGCCTCGAGCCATAGTTGCTCGGGGGGCTGATGGCCAGCAGGGGATCCTATACTCTTCTCCAGGCTACCCAGGGTTAGGTTAGTAGTTATAGGTTCGCTTATCCTTTGTTATGGGGAGCAGCGCCCCCAGGGGAACCCTGTAGGTTATCTTAGCCATTAGCTAGGCCTTCGGGACGTCTGTCTTTCGTGCCCACTTAGCTTCTTTCCCATTTCATACTATTACTTATACAGTATTACCTCCCTCTGTTCTTCCTCTTCTTTCCCGACTTACTGGTCCCATTCACGTTAATCCTGTGTGAGAAAGACCTTCGTTCGTGGGTTTCCCGTTTCTGTCAACATGATATATGTCCGTTAATGATTGCTTCCTCTGTTAGATCACCTTAGTTATGGAGACGGAAGCTTAAACTATTCAATAATTTAGTCTAATCTGCTGCCCCATGGAGATTTGATAGAAGGATGTAACCACGGTTACGAAGATTGGAAGCTAAAATTCTACTTGAAGATTATGCCTGGTTGACTCGCTGATTGCCTGAACAAATGGCTGACAGCTTCTGATTACTTGGAAGGGAGCAGCCATAGAAAAACAAAAGTTCTTATTCCCTGGCTAGTACAGTAAAATGTGGCTGTGTGGTGCTACTCTTGTTGATGAGCCTTTTTTTACAGCTCTTGCTCTTTTTTTTCAGCTTGTTCCAATGCATGGGTTCGATATTTAGCTGACGGCCTTAACTTGCGCCTTCGTTCTTCCTCATTTTAGCTAGGGCTACGTCTGTTGGCAGGAGACAAAAATGAAAGACTCTTAAATTATTACTGCGATAACGACTCCATTGCTCGTCCACTATATAATAATACACAGTTGTTTTTCGCTCCGATCTTGCTTGCTCGCCCTTTTGATTGGCCCGTGTCTCCGTCACGCTGTTAAGGAATCTAATACTAAGAATGACCGTCGCGTGTTTATATCTACTAGCTGGACCCGTGAAACTTTCACGGCTTTGCAACGCCTTTCAGACAGACCCGTGAAACTTTCAACACTGGGACTTGATGTGTGATATATTAAGTCCATCCTCTTGGTTGATAATATCCATAATTCCCTGCAGTGGAGTAGCCAGGGGGAGGGTCGTGGGGAGACACTCCCTCCCTAAAAAGTTACACTCGCCCTTCACTGGAAATGAGGCCTTGAAAAAAAATGCCCTGCTTAGGGCCTAGCTTTTGGGTCTCGCTGCCCCCCCCCCTTGAATTTAGCTAGCACTCCTAGAGTCCTAGTGCCCACCCCCATATGGAAATTTTCCAGGTCCTAACCCGTTCATTCAGAAGAGTCCAGGGGCATAAAAATTATTAAAAAGACCTTCCCCAGCTGCACAGAACTGATGACCTCCGCGTATGATTGGATCCGTGGAATATTTATATAAGTTAGCAGCACCAATGAAACGTTCAAGCTCTGGCTTAAGGCGCTTCAGATAGATCAGTGAAACCTTCGCATTGTACCATGGCTATTCCCTGTCAACATCACAAACAACACCGAGATTCGATGTATGATATCTTATACGACCAGCCTTTTTGCTGATAAGTACTGAAGCTGCCCATGTCTAAGTGGCCCGTGGATTATATTTATAAGTCCCTCTGTCTAACTGGACCCGTGGAATTCCTTTGGCAGTAAACCACGGTACAGCTAGGTTCCCCAAAATTTGTTTCTAAAACTTTCGGGCGTATAAACAAGTAAAA
Source organism: Parhyale hawaiensis (assembly GCA_001587735.2). Taxonomy (NCBI): domain Eukaryota; kingdom Metazoa; phylum Arthropoda; class Malacostraca; order Amphipoda; family Hyalidae; genus Parhyale; species Parhyale hawaiensis. The sequence goes on from LQNS02278082.1 coordinate 901,602, forward strand.
AGACCTGGCCTGAGGCCGAGAGATTAGTCACCAGCCATATCACAGATACGCCAGCTTCCTGAACTCAATAAAGCGCAAAACTATGAAGACTGAAGGACGAAAATCGCCAATATATTTGCCTCTCGCGTTAGCTGTAGCACAGATACCGGATTTCGCATGTAAGGCCAAATGCGAGTTGAACATTGAATTCAAGCGTAACACACGAAGGAACGAACGAAGGAACAACGCTATTAATATTATAGATTTATTGGTTTCGTGTCACACTCTTAACGAAATAGGTGAAAAATAGGCCAGGTTGTAGATTTTGTAATTGTAAGTAGTTTTTTCACGGAGATTGGAGATATATGACCAGGTTGCAGAAGTGGAATCCTTATTCCATTGTATCTAGATATATTTCTTGTTTGAAACAACTCTTGACATTGAAACTATGGAGATTATTTTCAGCTTCTCTTAGCGCGGTTATGGGATCTGATGTTTACTACTTTCTCCATACCTCGACACATACTGTAAGCTTGTCCTCAGTTCACGACGTAAAAATTCAGTACCGTAGCTGATCCATAAACCTGAGACGAAATTATGATTTTTCACAGGGCAGCAGACTCATTTCTTTCTACTTTCTGCCATCTGTTGACAAAAAAAAAATCTCTTCAAGCCGAGCTTTAAAAGAAAAAGCACAGATGTACTGAAGGCTCATCGGTCGGCATCATAGATACGCTACGGGAACTATATTATAATTCTGCAAGAGGCTCCATCCGTCCATCCCTGTTCTGAACGCAAGGAGGTTCTAATAGAGAGGAGCGCACCCTCTCTATTTACCCTATTGGAGCGTTGCGAGTAAACATTCCCCTACAACTGGCTGAGTAGCGTGTCCAATCAGAGAGCGGCTATGCAGCTGCTGTGACATTACCTGCGTGGCTGTCAGACGTGGTGGTCGTGCAAAATCGCTCCTGCTGAGACATCAACGTATTACCACAGTTTACTGTGGTATTACTGCCTAGTCGGAAAGTGCTACCCACGGCAAATCGATTATTCAAAAGTCCATGAGCCAAAATTACAGTTCGATATATTCAAAATGCGGGGCAGTTTTGGTTAAACAGCGCCCAGTCTGTTTACAGCAATAAGAAAGATACCAACCACACTACAGCGCATGAGCCATACAACCTTCTCATACCACGGCCGTCGTCCAGCTGAGAGGCTTTCAGCCTTGTCAGCCAGTTGAAGAACTCCAAACGCCTGCTCCAAGTCACGTGACAAAGCCATGTGTTTACTCGCCCAGAGAAGGCTTGCGCTTACTCCTCCCATTGGAAGCTGCTTGTCTGTACGTGACGCTTTTCACTATAAGCTAGGGGAAAATTTAACTTGCAAGAAGCTCTGCTTTACGCTGGAACGAAATTCTACCATAGCGGTCTTCTTAACCCCTTCTTGAAAAAAAAAGCAAGTCACTTTCAAAGCGAAAACATGAAGGCCATTTCACTTGTATCGTATCTACCGCTTCTGATTTCTTTCACAATATATTGTGTTCGCTTTGCTTGTGGGGCTCGTCGTTCTTAATAGGCCAGCCAGATACGTAGTTCAGATCTTTGACTGAAGATTTGACTGGAGCGCGCGCTGGAGGGGGAGGAGGAGGTGTCAGGCATCAGGCCCATGGCCTTCTTCAATTGTTCACGTCTCATAAATTTTAGATTTTCAATTCTCCAGAGAAGGCGATTAAAATAGCCCCAGGTATCTTGTATACCAGCCCTTTTTAAGTTTCCGCCACGTCGTGCACATTATTTTTTTCTCGGTGTCAAAATGCAAATTTCGCGAGCTATCTTGTACTGGTATCGTGCAGGTTATTCGACTGCTCCGTAGTACTGGCTGTCAGCCTGTCACTCAGCCAGGTTAACTGCTGAAGTTAAAGGTTTTAAATAAGAGTGGAAGAGGTTACAGGTACAGCGCTGAACAGAGCTTAGAAAGGTATGCATAGCTAGAAAAATACATCAAGAAGTACTGGTGTATGCAAGATTCACAGATGAGAGGTTACAGTTCGGTAGACGAGGTGTGTTACGGTAGACAGAGTTCGTCAGGTGGACTTCAACTTAGACGGAGTTGGTTAAATTACAGAAGCACTAATTAATCGGGGAATCTCCACGGGTCCCTTTAGTGTAGTTAAATTCAGTCATGCTCTGCTGTTTGTTAATGTAAGTTTTTTTGCACCTCGTCTAAGGCATGGGACGATTAGGCTGCTAATCAATATTCACTATATCTAGCAGTCTGGAGAACAGGGAAACTTAGGGAAATAATCGCTCGGGGAAAACGGGGAAAAGGGATCAGAAATCAAAATACTCAAGGAAAAATTCTGCAGGGCAGTGGATGGTGTTCATTTTGTGGGGTTATCTTTATGAATGCTTCGTTCAAACAGAGCCTGACCATATGATTATTTGTTCTGCAGTGCCGAGGTAAGGTGAACGGCTGTCTAGCACTATTTTGCAGCAAATCCAAATAATGTGAGGGTGATTTGTTAAGTTTTTAGCCCCATTCAGCCCAAAACCCATTGGTAATCACATTATTTGAGAGGCAAATGGTCACTCTGACACTCGGGGAGATTAAAGAAAATTCAGGGAGAACTCAGGGAAAACTCGAGGAATTTTAAAAGTCCCGATCGCTAGACACTATGTGCTATACATAAATTAACACCGAGCACTTATCTCTTATGAGAATTGTAGTTGGCCTTTGTATCCCATTTTCGAGGATGATGTTAGTTGCGAACGAATGATCAATGACGACGGGTGATCACTTACGCATCGCTGTCATTTTTGACAGACAGCGCGGGCATTGTATTTAACCCTTTCGGTACTGACGGCATCGTCGGATGCCGCACCAAAATTTTGATTATTAAAATCAGTGCGCTATTTCTTTCTCTGGAAATTTGGACAACATATTTAACAACCAGTTTGAAGTCAGTGCTAGTATTTTATTTACGACTCAACTAAACTGTGGGTGAGCTCAAGTTACTACAATGATAGTGTTTTCTATGAGTTTTTTTTTAGAACCTCATAGCAAGAACTGAGTTTTCGTAGAAAAAGGGTTAAATAGGATAAAATTCATACGGCAGTCATGATATGCTGCTGAGTGCTGGCTCATTGCATTGCTTCGCTGTTCAATTGCAAGCTTTTTGAAATCTCAATTCTGAGTTTTGAAGAAAAGTGAAGAATTCTTTCCAGTAGTAGCATAGATACAGTCTTCTTATAATTAGGGGCCGCGTATTCTAATTTCATGCTACGCTGTTGGACCAACAGCTGTACTTCAACTTCCACCAAGGAGCTTCTAATGGGAGGAGCAAGCCCAAGCACTCTCTGGGCGAGTAAACACATGGCTTTGTCACGTGATCCAAGCTGGCGTTCGGAGTCCTTGAAGTGGCTGAAGAGCTGAAGTGGCAGTGGTCAGCACATATAATTAAGGAAGATACAGGCAGTTCTTCAATATGTTTGGCAAGACAATCGTGTCTGAAGATTTATATCCCAGTGCTCACCCTGTTCCTTTCATCCAAAGAGGTTCTAATAGAGAGGAGTGCACCCTATCTATTTATCCTACGGGAGCGTTGCGAGTAAACTTTTCCCTTAAACTGGCTGAGTGGCTTATCCAATCGGAAAGCGGCATTGCCTCACACAGCATATAT
>LQNS02278082.1:905376-918564 GCA_001587735.2 Parhyale hawaiensis
AACAGGGTGAGCGCTGGGATATAAATCATCAGACACGATTGTCTTTGCCAAAATATTGAGGAACTGCCTGTCTGTATCTTCCTTAACTATATGTGCTGACCACTGCCACTTCAGCCAGTCTAAGATCTCCAAACGCCAGCTTCAGTCACGTGACAAAGCCATGTGTTTACTCGCCCAGGGAAGGCTTGCGCGTACTCCTCCCATTGAAGCTCCTTGCTTTCATCATCAGATGGTATACAGGATACAAGTTTCCTTGACAGACTTCCATCCGCTCGGAATTTCGTCGATGGTTAATGGCTATAAAAATTTGAGCTCTGGACGCCTTCCTATATAGGCCTCGTGGCAATGCCGCTCTCTGATTGGATATGCCACTCACCCAGTTGAAGGGAGAAGTTTACTCGAAACGCTCCCGTAGCGTAAATAGAGAGGGTACGCTCCTCCCTGTTAGAACCTCCTTGACTGCCACATTCAACTTACAAACTGTGAGTGAGTCTCTACAGATGATATGACGTGAGCTCCGCTTGCCCTTCTGCCTTTGCAGTTTGCTGGAAGAAAGCTTTCCTCACCAAGACAGTAACAAGCACAGGAGACGGCGAGGGGTTTCCTGAAGTGCTAATTTTCTGCTGTTTATAATGACGGCTCGGGCAACTAGTGTTTCATAAAGTACATATGAAGTCATTCGTTCAAGCAGTGAATTTTTGTTAAGCAATCGCCTAAGACCTAGTGCTCCATTGTTTGGACGTTTACTCGCTTTCGCTTACGTCGTTGCTGAATTCTTCAATAGTCAAACCCCTCTGGGATATAAGATGGGTCATAGGGTTATGTTCATTAGGGTCGCCCATCCTAGGTTATGAAGAATCACTCCCCAGGGGTTGTTATAGATTACTTTAGCCTCAGTGGCTGTCTTCGCACGCGCTTTGCTTTCCTACAAGCCTATAGTAGTACTTGTTATGCTTTGTGTTCTTTCTCTTCTCTCCCGACTTGCTGTTCTCATGAGCGTTGTTCCTGTGATCGAACACTCGTAGGCATGGGCTCCCCATTTCTATCAGCATGCACTGTATGGCCCTCATTTCTTCCTCTCCTTCATCATCGCTTTTGTTGTGGAGTCAGAAGCTTCAGCTATTCAATATTCACCTTATTAGTCAAACAGACTCCGTGAACGAAGTAGAGTAACGAGTTTGCTTATCTTTGGGAACCTTTCAGGGGGCATAGGATGGGCCATAGGCCATATGGTTCGGTTAGTTTAGGTTGTCCCATCCTATGTTATGGGGTGCAGCGCCCCCAGGGGGACCCTATAGATTACCTTAGCCATTAGCATAGGCCTTCGGGACGTCTGTCTTTCGTGTCCACTTTGCTTCCCTCTGATTTCATACTCCTAGTGATGATGCTTTGTTCTGTTCTTCCTCTTCTTTCCCCGACTTGCTGTTCCCATGCGCGTTGACTCGTGCATGGGTTCCACGTTTCTTTCGACATTCTCTACAGCCCTTCTTTCTTCCTCCCTTTGGATCACAGTGTACTCTGTGGGTAGGGAGGCGTAAGCTAAGAGAATACTACTACTAGTGGTCTTTGGGCCTCGCGGTCAATTTTCGCTTTTTTTTTATCTTCCGCAGCTTTATGCCAGGAGCACACTATACGAACGCACGCACAGTGTATGAGCGGGCTTTTAGTTCACACGTCGTTTAACTTCACAAGTATTTTTTACAGACATCGTGGCCGCCGAATCTTACTGCATGTGTATCGGTAGAACGTCCGAGTTGTGCGTGCGACTGCATCATGTGACCTCGGTATTACGGTCCTATTGGCCGGTGGTCTTCACTCTTTACTGCCAGCAGTCATAAGGCTTTGGCCGTTAGTGCAGGAATTATGTACAATAGCGGCCATAATGGTTCAGACACCTAAGAACTCATCAGAAAATCTTTGAATACTTTAATGTTATTGAAAGCATTGAAATATAATTCTACAAAATTTGAGCAACATATCATAGCTAAGTTGTGTAAAAATTTCAGCTGTTCACGATAAATAAAACAAAAGTTACAAGCAAATGAATTGTAATAGTAAAAATTTTGTCTGGACAAAAAAGTTCGGACACTGCAATTTTTCCATTTTATTTAAAAAAAACATTGTTGCCACACAGAGTTATGTAGATTGGGTTAAACACACTTGCAGTCATTATCGATACAACATGCGCTCTATCAACATGCTTCGGGGAGTCCCTACACCTTCTATTCGTGAGTTAATCGTGAAATTGCATCATGATGATAAACTTTCAAAAAGGGCAATAGCAGACAAAGTTAATCGGCCTGAAAGTGTGGTTAGCAATATACTGACTAAATATGACCAGAATGGTTCAAGTATCGCTGGCGTTTCAAGTGGTAGACCACGGAAAACCTTGAGAAGACAGGATAGTGTATTGCTTAGATTATCAAAGAAGAATAAGTTTAAAACCGTAGCAGAGCTTTCCTGTGTAGCTAGTGATACGCATGGAATCAATCATCAATCGATTACATAATTGCTCAAATCTAAGTACAAAGACTATGCCTTAGCAAAATATTAAAGTTAGTACTTTTTATCATAACTTGTGCACAGAGCAATAATTTTTCTAAGGTGCAATAATTTTGAGCGTAATATGAACAGCTACATTATTTTGTTGGACATTTTTGCAATATAGTTACTAAGTTACCTTTTTAATTACAGTAGACTGGTAAATTTTGGAGAAATATATAAAGTATACTTTAGGTAATGGGTGTGCAATTACTTTGGTGTAAGGATAGAAGCAAGTTTCATTTAATATTGTTTTAGGATTTAAAGCACATCTAACATAGATGGTGAACCGCACTTATATATGCATATGTAATTATGCTGTAAAAAAAATCCAAAAGCTCATTCAACAGCCATCTGTGTTGCTCGTCTTTTTCTTGTGATTCCTCTGTAATTGGGCCAGCGCTGCAGCGTTTACCTTACCTGCTGGCATTGATATTTCTGTCTCCAACCTTTCTGTTGTTGGTCGGTAGACGGATTTTATAGCGGCGTGCTAGTAATATTTGACGTAGCTCAAGATATTTCTGAGGCTCATTTCGGCGATGAATCTAAGTTAAATTTATTTGGCTCCAATGGAAAAATATTGGTTCGTCGTTCAACTGGTGAAAGATGGCCCAAAAATTGTGTCAAGTGTAAAGTTTGGCGGCGGAAGCGTTATGGTCTCAGTACGCGGCACGGGTCCCTTAGTTCGTCTGCAAGTAAAAGTAAACGCACAGGTTTACAAGGAACTTTTACAAAAACATGTAATGCCCATCTTTAAAGCCTCTTCAACTCATAAACCAATTTTTATGCAAGATAACGCTCCTTGTTGCAATTTGGTCTGCTCTTGTGGTAGACTATGTCAAGCTGTTATCGACAGTAAAGAGTACCACACAAAGTGCTAAATGTGAAAAAGTTAAATTCATAACGTAGTTCGCATTCGTAGCCTCATTTCATGTGCTTCATTATTATTTTTGAAGGTTGTCCGATCTTTTTAAACTCACGAATAAAAGAAGGTGTAGGAACTCCCCGAGGCATGTTGATAGAGCAGATATTGCATCGATAATGACTGCAAGGGTGTTTAACCCAATCTACAGAACTCTTTGTGTGGCAACATTGGTTTTTTCTAAAATAAAATGGAAAAAATGAAGAGCCCGAAATTTTTTGTCGAGACTAATTTCTTACTATTACAATTTATTTGCTTGTAACTTTTGTTCCAACTATCCTGAACAGCTGAAATTTTTACACAATTTAGTTATGACATGTTTCTCAACTTGTGTAAAATTACACTGCAATGCCTTCAATAATATTGAAGTATTTAAAGATTTTCCGATGAGTTTTCAAGTGTCAGAATCCTTACGGCCGCTACTGTACGTCAGTTTTTCATCTAGGCCAGAAAACTGTGAATTCCAATCACGTTTTGTTACAAATTATAACTTTTTTATCTACAAAAAGCCCTTGGTTGTGGCTCAAAATTTCCAGTTTGAAGGTCAAAGGGACTAAAAATAAATGAATAAAAGATAAACATAAAAAGTCGCACTCGCTCTGCTCTGTTTCCTGAACCCTGAATGTCGTCTGATAAGTAGCACCATTTGGAGAATCCAAAGCTGCACTCAATAATTCATTCCCCAGGATACGACATAATTACTGCAAGCCATCCCCTTCATTGGTACAGCATTGGAGCGAATTGAAAGTCGCGTATTCATTTGTCTCAATGTAGTAGATGCGGACCTCGTGCCTTAGAGACTCCACCAAACCTTTCAAAATTTTCAAACCATTTTTAATTTTCTACAGAGTCGCCTCCTCTCAGAAGCAGTAGGTTGTCCCATGGCGTTTGGTTTGTTAAGGTTGCCATTCAATGTTATGAATAGTCGCACCCCGTAACGACAGTGTTCGCTACCTCAGTATGGTAGATGGGTTTTCAAAACAATACTGTCCTTCCGTCCCCATGGTGACACGATTTTCCTTTGCGCGATGATCTTCCTGCCTGTATTTTTCAATTTTCTTGACACGCACTATGTCCGTGTAGTTTCATCGATTGCAACACGGTGCAATCGTTTTTTCCATCGTGTGTGGATGTTTGGAATGGTCTTGATGGCTCTGTCTTTGCTGGTGCTGGTATTGGCAGCTCTAAACGATCTGTACACAGAGCTATTCTGTGATCTCCGATCTTCTTTTTTTTCATTCTTTTGTTTTCTCCACCCGCTGGGCTGGTTGCGTGGGGGTTTGTTAACTTCATGGAGTTTCTCCGTTCCTACGTCGCCAGCCTGGTGTGATTTAATAGTAATAATAATTAATAATATAGGTATAAACATCTATGTAAACCATGTTATCGGATACAGATCCCACGTCTCGTCACTATAATTAGACATTAGTGACGAAGGCCAAGCTAACAACAAGTACGGCTATGCGGATAAAAGTATGTGCAAGATGCGATCGAATAGTTCCCTAACTAAGATTACATAAATTAAGAGCCTGTCGTACTACGTGATTTCAATTCAATGGTTACCTCGAAGAAAGAATCACAATTGTACTTTCCACCGCTTGAATACTAGCTGGAAGTTATCGATTTGACGAGTATCTAGGGCCCCCTGCTTCAGAGCACCCTTCATTGCTTAGTGGCTGCAGTGCTCCAATGCCCCTACTCTTGTTTACCTTCTCTTGCCGTGCTCCCTGCCAGCGCAGCTCTGGCTCACAAGCCCTTGCTTACATCTTGTCGCTCTACCTGCCAGAGCTGTTCTGATATACATGCTCTTGCTTACATCTTGTCGCTGTACCTGCCAGAGCTGTGCTGATATACAATGGCGTGCAAAAGTTAAGGAAAATCGTTTAATATGAAAAATGTAGAACGTTCACACAGATGTGCATTAAAACTTAAATCATTCAATTTTTCAGCATTTTAAAGTCGACATTTAAGCGCATTTCACTCGTTTACTGAAAAATAATTCAACATTAAAGCAAATAAGGGAAATTTAGCCTCTGTGCGAAAGTTAATTAGGGAACAATTAAAAAAATGCCTTCAATTAAGCATCTTATATTAGGCTAAATATCGCATTATTTGCATAAATAAGATTGTAGCTGTATTATTGGAACCAGACAGACCGTAAACAAACAATCATAGCGCCCGTGCTACGACCCGAGATATCTTCTGAAGAAAAAATCGTGTTCTGTCCTTGCATAATGATGGAAAATCTCTGTCGGAGATTTCTGCCATGATAGGAAGGTCTTGCACTAATGTTCAGCGTATCATTGCTAAATATAAGCAATTTGGACACGTGGAAATCGGGAGAAAACCTGGTTGCCGTCCAAGTTCACTCCAAAAGAAAACCGGCTGGTAGAGTATGAGGGACCGTTTCTAGTTTACTGCTGAAATTTCACCTGAGATTAAGGTTATATCAGTGGTGGAACTGTCTCGGTCCGCTGTTTCACGTAGGCTTTAACGAAAAAATCAGAAACGTAAGATTCACTTTGTTCAGGAACATGTCGTCTGGACTAATAAACAGTAGTCTTAGGGTACATTTTAGGGGCGAAGCAAAGTTCAAAGTCATCGGATCTGACGGGCAATCATGTGCGAGTCGTAAAATAGGAAAGACTATCCGTGAAGTGTGTAAAAAAAAACGGTGAAATTTGGTGGAAGAACTGTGATGCTTTGGGGAGTGTTGTCTACTGATGGGTCTAGACCACTAGTTCACTAACATGGCAACGTTAATGCAGAAGTTTATAAACAGTTGTTACAGCAGCAGTTGCTTCCATTCGTACGCGCCACAAGTTTGGAACCCCCGCTTTCATGCAAGATAATGCTCCCTGCCACACCGCTAGAAAGGTTAAAGCTTCTTTGATCAGCAAAACCTCTCAGTTATGAACTGCCCTCCCCTAAGCCCAGATCTGAATCCAATCGAGAACATTTGGAGGATAATTGGCGACAGAGCTCACAGAAGGAAAATACAGAGGAATTGCGGATGATACTTTTGGAGGAGTGGGGCGCTAACTCTCTATTTGCAATAAATTGATTAGATCTTGCAGTCAAAGATGCACAGCAGTTATATAGATAGCAAGGAAATGTTCACTGAAATTTAATATCGGTTCTTTTTGTTTTTTTTCTGACTGCTTGGACATTTTTGGGGGTGTTCCTTAACTTTTGTATATTCTCACAAGGGCAAACTTCTGTTTTTTGCTTTAATGTTGAATTATTTTTCAGTAAATGAGTGAAATTCTCTCAAATTTTGAATTAAAAATGCTGAATAATTGAATGAGTTATATTTCAGCAAAGTACAGCTGTGTGCGCGTTCTGCTTTTTCACATTAAATGATTTTCCTGAATTCTTTTCACTCTTCCTTAACTTTTGCACGCCGCTGTACAGGCCCTGCTTACCTCTTGTCGCTCTGCCTATACCAGTGGTATACAGACTCTTGTCGCTCTACCAGCTGCTCTTAAAGTATTCTGCTACAACGCTGCCATACTTCAATAATTCCTTCGTCGACCTTTTTTTCTCCCCTTCGTCTTTGAGGTCTTTTGTATGCTACTGGTCTTTTCTTCGCGGTTTTTCATATTTATTTTGCCACTATGCATCTCACACACGCTTTCTTTTCTTACTCGACAGCAGAGGGAGCTGGATTGAACTTTACCATTTCTATGAAACAAGAATCATCAATGCATGTAAGTTGCTTGGAGGATTCACAGCTTGATATTTTTTTTCCTAATACAGTTGATCCTGCTCAGTATGACTCCCGTGTAAAACTACCAGCTGCATGATATGGCCGTTGTTGTTGGGGCGAAGTCAAATTGTATTATACGCAAGGCAGCTTCAAATGTTGTGGACAGCGTTCCGTTTATACGGACGAATTTATTATCAAAAAATTACCTATTAAATGACTTGTCAATTGTGTTAAGCTATTTCCTATTAGAAGGCATTTGTGAGTTAAATTGTCACAGTCTACGAATGTTTGAATTTACCAATTTTCAGGAGTTCTGAGCAAACCCTGTATTTCGCCAAGTTAATCAGACTTCGAAATAATGTCTACCTGTTTAGTGCGGGTTATTTATTTTCATTTACTACTTTACCTCTGTAATTACAAATGGGTGAGATATATTAACCGAAAAAGTATGCTTATTAGCCAACATTTTAGCACAGACGTAGCTCATGGTGTTAGTTTCGAATATATGACCAGCCGGTTATGGTGGCCAATTCTCGGATTAACCGGGGTCCACATTAGTATCGTGCTTTTTTGCGCAAACGACCTTCATATCAATACATAACTGTAAGTGCAGCAAGTGCATGCCAAAGACACATTATCAATAATATACCTAGTAAGTGCTTACTGTCGTGCTTATTGGTAAATCAATATGACGCTTTTTCTTTTGTGCCTACTATAGTTCCTACGTAATATTCTGGTCTTTATATGCTGTTGTTTTCTACTTTTGCTTTGTTCATGAATGTGTTCTTTTTTTCTCGGTCTATCTACTGTAATGCAGTGTTTCTCCTCTCTTTGGAACGCAGCGTTTCGTGTAGGAGGCTTAACTAAGGAATTCATAATTATTAAGTGGTCATTTCAATAAAAAATTCAGGTTGAACTGAAATATAAACCTCAATACTAAAAACAGTAGTTGTGCCGGGCTCACGCAGATGCTCTGACGAGCGCCTCATTCCCCTAAAATTGCTTCAGTTTCTTTTACGACTTTGTCGTCCATCCTGTCACCTCAAAAAATATGGGGTGGGCCATAGTTCATAGTCCATGTCGGTTCCCGTCATTACGGGGAGCCGCGCCTCATTGGGGCGACACATGTTATCGAAACCTTAACCCTATCTTACCCAGGCTCAGTTACCTCTATTCAAGGACTCTTTCTGCTTTAGGATTGCCGTTGTAGAGAAACAGCACAGTTTCGGTAAGATAGGCTTATAGATCAATAAACTTGGCTGTGCACCCCGACATTAAAATTCATTCACAGTCGTTCTTGCTGTATTTAAATTACCCTTTACGCCCTGTGAAATGCACAACTGCAGTCGACTTCAGTTTTAGAACTTTACTGTTGAAAATGGAAGGCTCATTTTGACAACTGTGAACGCCCATTCTTCCCACCATCCCAACTGCTTAATAGGTCAGTGCCCTCGCAAAGGACTCGAAATATCAGAAACTTGACGCAGCAATACTTCACTTTTCTGGCAAGAAGCATCATGGTTGTGCTGTGGAGAATTAGCTGATATAATACATTGGCTTTAGCTAGGACTTTGGAACGTCTGTTAATCGAGCCCACTGGACTTCCATCCATTTTCAACTCCTATGCTGTAGATTCATCGTTCTTTTCTTCCTTTTTTTCAACTCGCTGCTCCCATACACATCGAGTCTGTGGGAAACAATCTCTCGCTTCAAGCTTCGTTTCTCTTGATGCACTTTCTCCAATCCTTATCTACATGTATTTTCAAACATAAAAATTTATATACTGGAAAGGTTCAACTACTCCTCAAATTACTATTCATCCTTTACTGTGTTTGCGTCTCCTTGGGGATTGCTCATACGCGTAGGTTGTCCTCGGCTTGGCTAGATTGCACCGATCGTCTTTGGCTTTAGGGTTAATTATCTTTCCGTATCTACATTGTAATATATCCTCATGGGGTTTTACTCTCCTTTACTCTTATATAACTGCTGTTCTGTAGGGGCGCTGATCCTCTGTGTGTAAGTAGGGGGTAAATAGAACTGTACCAGATTCAGGACTAGAAAAGGTGTGGCGGCGTATCGGAGCCGATTATGATATTGGATTAGACGAGGTCCGACGCGAGCCGAAGACCATAAATAAAATAACAGAGCGGACGTTTTCTTTTACTGCCACATGCCTGCAAAGGAAGCGTCCCGCCAAAGCGGCACAGCAGCTTTAGCAAAGCGTCGCTGCTCCCATGCTTCCATTAGGCTTGTGTTCCAGCTGAACACGTACGCATTGTTTCCACTGTCAAAGTTGCGATAGAAATCAGAACAAATGCGTCAAAGTTTGTGCGGTTCACCAACGTAACTTCATCCTCATGCAGATTCAGAACATTGCTTCGCTAGACAACCTCAACCCTCGTTTGAAATTTCTCTAAGTGACGTAAGTAACCACCGCGTCAGCTAAACTAATGACGTTGAAGGAAGAGCCACGACCTGGCACAACGACGACGTCACTTCTACAGAACCTAGAGTGTGAAAAGTTCCCGCACGTGTACGCTTAGTTAATTAATGCTTGTAAAGTTTGTCTTAATGTAAAGATTATATTAGATTAGATAGGCGGCAGTAGACGAACCAATAGGCCCATTCCCAAAGAGGCACCGGAACTAACGCCCCGGCCCTCTATAAGCTATTGCCATTATGTTAGGAAGATATATAGGACTGGAGAAAAGAGAAAAAATGGAGGGGGGGGAGAATCCCTGCCAAAGAGACGATCATGAATGCACGCAAGCACGATCAATAGCCGCTGATATGCGGAGCTTGGAGAGAAAGAGAGAGCGGGAGAGAGAGAAAAAGACGGATTAAGGTGGTCTCGGAAGCTTTGGCCGTTAAAAGTTTGCGACTGCTGGAGGAGTTCTTAGCTGTGGAGAATCTCTCCCAATGTATGTCAAGACTATTTTTAAACGTGTTGACTGACTCCGCTCTAACAACATCGGAAGGGAGTCTATTCCAAATGCTGCCTATGCAATACGCAAAGAACTGCTGACTTAGGTCGTTCTCCGAGCTTTATGCTCGAGTTTTTTACCGTTATTACGCAAGCGATCATTGGGGTCTCTCTGAAAGTGTCCCGTTGTAGGTATCTAGTTGAAGCCATTCAAATACTGGCATGTTTCTATTAGTTGCCCCCTGAGTCGTCTTTGCTCGAGAGAGATCAGACCCAGTTCCTTTAGGAGACATTCATGCGGCTTGTTTCGCAGCTGAGGTACCAATTTCGTTGCTCTGCGTTGGACTCTTTCCATGTTATCGATATCTTTGCACAGATGTGGTGACCAGAATTGAACAGCAAATTCTAAATTTGGCCGCACTAATGCCTTGTACAAAGGAACGATGATGTCCTTGGACTTGTATTCAAAATTTCTGGTGATGAATCCCAGTAGTCGGCTTGTCATTTTCACACTCATGTCAACTTGCTGACTGTGTTGTAGTTTGTTTGTAATAGTGATTCCCACGTCACGTTGTTGGGTGACAGCAGCCAATACCGTCCCGTTCATTTTCAATGGGGTTGAAGCGTTCACCAGCTCTATGTGCATTACTGAGAATTTGTCGACATTAAAGTTCATCTGCCACGTTGTGCTCCATCCCATGCGGTGGTCAAGGTCTTGTTGAAGTTCGGCTCTTTTTGTGGCAGGATGACATAGTTTTGTATCATCCGCAAATTTACTGATTTTACTACGGATGTTAAGATCCATATCATTCAAGTAAATTGAGAACAGAAGCGGGCCAAGCACGCTACCTTGCAGAAACCCTGATGATCCCTGTGTCCAGGCACTCGTCTCTCCTTCAAGCTTCACTCGCTGCTGCCAACCCCTAAGCCATGCCCTGATCCATCGTAAACAGTCTCCCTGGATGCCATAGGCTTCCATTTTTTTTCATTAGCCGTTGATGGGGAGCGTTGTCAAAAGCCTTTTGGAAGTCTAGACACACAAGGTCAACACCTTTTTGTTCATCTTTAATAGCCGTAACTTTTGAGAGAAGTCCAGTAGTTTTGTTATGCAGCTTCTTCCATTTCGAAAGCCATGCTGAGTGTCTGATATGAGCTGATGCATCCTCAGGTGATCAGTGATGCGCTTTTACAAGAGGCGTTCGATGGTTTTGCTGACAACCGATGTAAGACTGATCGGTCGATAGTTGCTGGGGCTCTTCCTATCCCCCTTATGTATCCGGAGCACGTTAGCTAGTTTCCAGTCCTGCGGGACTTCTCCCGTTCCTAGAGACCGATTAAATATTTCGAGCAGTGGCTTCACAATGACTGGAGCCTTTTCCCGTAGTAATACACGGTGTAAGATTGATCTGGGCCAGTGGATTTCTACACATTTAGGTGTGTTAGCTCTTGAAGGATCTCCATCTACGTGAAAACACATGTGTTTATGGGAGCAACTTGCTTCGGTGCTGGCTCAGAGATATTCGCAGCATTTTCAATAGTAAACACAGAGGTGAAATAGTCGTTCAGGATCGTCATTTTGTCTCTTAGGTCATTGGTGATTTCACAGTCAGGTCTTTTGAGCGAACCTATGGTTTCTTTCTTGAGTCTTCTTTGATTTACATATTTATAGAATGCCTTTGGGTTGCGTTTTGCCATAGCGGCTACGGAAACTTCTTTTTCCTCTGTTGCGGTCCTGACTTCTTCTCTTCCCGACATGCCCTCAGGCGACTGAACCTGTTCTCTTCTGGTGGATTACGCTTCCAAACTTTATACCGCACTTGTCGCCTTGCAATGCAGCATTTGACTGTCCGATTCATCTAGAGGGGATCATTACTGATACGAACTCGTTTATTTGGGATGTATCGTTCAGTTGCTCTCAGGATGCTCGTCTTCAAAATATACGGGCATTGTTCGACACTGGCGTCTCTCGTAGGGGTTTCGAAGTCAGTTGTTCCTATTTCAGTTGCCCTTCCCTTAAAATCTGCTCTTCGATAGTCTGGCAGCTTGAGACGACTAGTATTAGTGGTGAATTCATTGCCAGTTTTGAGCGTAAATTCAATCATGTTGTGGTCTCCAAGCCGGTCTAGGATGGCTAGGTCAACAATTCCACAATCAGCAGTGGAGAATACCAGATCTAGAATATTACCGTATCTCGTGGGTTCATTAACGTGCTGGGTCAGGTGGTGGTGGCTGAGGAGCTCGAGCAGCTTACTGCCTGGGGCTGGCCTGCGCAAGGTACTCCAATCAATTTGGGGGAGGTGGAAGTCTCCCATTAGAATGGTTTCCTTCGTAGTATGCAGCACATTTTCGATCTTGTTGTAAAGTGCTGCTTCAGTTTCGGCGGTACTGCGAGGGCTCCGGTTGGCGAGCATACTATTTAAAGACTGTCGATTGCCGAGACGAGTATGAGTACTAATAAAATAGTGTTCTTTAGGTGCTGCAAAATCTTTAGAGGGAATTAAGGTGTTCCTTGATATATATGATTGAACCCTCTCCTCTGCCAGTTTCTGTGGGTCGGTCTATGTTGAACAGTTTGTAGCCTTTCAATGAAGTTTCTGCTTCCAAATTCTTGTTTGAAAGGTTGATCAATGTTTCACTGAGTGCAATAACATATGCAAGAGTGGCTGCTATAGCTTGCAGTTCATTCATTTTGTTCGTTATGCTCTGAACGTTGCCAAATAGGAATTTGATGGTAGTGTTTGCATTGATTCTCCGAGTCAAGGGTGCGTTGGAAGTGTTCGATTGCTCTGAAAAGTTTGGGGGTGTAAGATTGGCACAAGTAGATTAGATTAGATTGGCGGCAGTAGACGAACCAATAGGCCCATTTCCAAAGAGACACCGGAACATACGCCCCGGCACTCTATGAGCTATTGCCATTATGTTAGTAGGATATAGAGGGCACGAGAACAGAGAGAGAGAAAAGAAAAGGGGGGGGGGGTGAAGAGTCCCTGCCCAAGAAACGATCTTGAATGCACGCAAGCACGTTCAAGAGCCGCTGACATGCGTAGCTTAGAGATATCAAACTGTGTAGTTTGAGCGGGAGAGAGAATGAGA
>LQNS02278082.1:918574-929619 GCA_001587735.2 Parhyale hawaiensis
AACTGCTGACTTAAGGTCGTTCTTCGAGCTTTATGCTTGAGTTTTTGACCGTTGTTTCGCAAGCGATCATTGAGGTCTCTTTCAAAGAGCCCCGTTGTAGGTACATCGTTGAAGTATTGCCAGAAGCGGCTAGAGCGTCTGTCTGAAATTGAGCAAGGGAAGGGTTTTGTATTTCGGCTTTGCAGTTGTCAGATTGTTTTATGTCCGCAGCTATCTGGCGGACAACAGGTAGTTTCCCGCCGAGTTAGCCTTACCTCTTATTATTCTGGTTTGCGGAGGCTCACAGGAGTTCATCTGCGGAGGAACGTTCCTAACACCTGACTTACGAGTACTGCGATTCCCTGCATGCGTTGGTGTGCTTGAGGTTCTAAGGATTTGACCATGCTTTATCGCTACTGGTATATGAGACTGTGTTTCTTCCTTGGAAACGCCTCTTGGACTCTCGTGTTCAGTATTGGATGAAGCACGGTCGATTTGGCGAGCGGTTGTAGGTTGTAGTACATCAGTGCCTTCAGACACATTGCGGTTCATCGGTACAAAGCTAGAGACTATGGATGGTAGGAGAGATGGAATACCCAAGCGTGCCATCTGCACTGATTCGTCAGGAGTTGGAGTAATTTCCTCTTCATCAGTGGGAGGCGTGCTGGTGATAATTGCGCCATCATTTCCCGTAGGATCCCAACCTTTGCCCACTAGGGGATGAGATCTGAGGATTACATGCAATGGCCGCAGTGACATTGGGAGCCGTTTGTTCCATTGCTGGTAAATCTGTCGAGGGAGCATGAAGGGGCTGGGGGTGAGGCTGCTCATTGCTCAATACTGGGCAAAGGTCTTGTGTAGATGCCACTTTCCAGAGCTGCAGTATCTGCATAAGCCGCATCGAGCAGCAATTGTGCGAAGAATTGGTGTCCAGCGCCATTCAAGTTAACCACATCAGGTGAAAATAGTCTCCACTTGTCTTCAAACAAAGGAAATAGGTCAATAAATTTGAATTCATTCTTCACTGCCTCTTTTTTGACGGCCCTGTTGATGTAGCGGATCCTAGAATCTAGGCGATTACCTGCCCTAAGATGGGGTAGAATACTTGTCAGAGTGAAATGCTTAGTGTTCTTTTTGGCAACATTAATCAGCTTTTTAATGAGTCGCAACTGATATTCGGAAAACATTCGCAGATCATTAGTTCCAACATGGATGATGACGTGATCCATCTTTTTTGCAACGAAGGTCCTTCAAGATAACAGTAATATCAAAAGTGGAAGCCTGAGGGCTGCAGATGACTTTTCGATCCTTGCAGTCCCTTTTAAAGTCGTGATACTGCCGATTATTTTGTCACCTATAAGAAAGGTGTTTATCGCTCGCTGGTCAGGAATTGGAATAGGATCTCGTTCCCTCTCGAGGTTTGAAGGCTGAACAATAGTCTCTGACTTCTTGTGGTCACGTGACTGGGGTGGATCGCGTTGCTGTTTCTCGCTCCCAGGTTTAATTTTGGGACGAACCGCTGTTTCTACATTATCGTCACCATCTTCAAGAGCAGCAAACCTATTCTGCACTTATATAGAATTTGTCTGCTGCTCTAAAAAAAACTCATGCGACACATTGAACCCGTAATTAGATTATGTAGTAGTAAACATTGCTAATTTTTAGTCCAACTGTCATATTCTGCTGTACCGCCTGTGCTTAAGATACTGTAACGCTATGGCGTTAAGACAACAGGTTGCTGCTTATTTTTCTGTTGAAGTGTAAATACAGTATGGTCTTACTTTTCTTTCTCGAAATACTGATCCCATGCGCGTTGATCTTGTTCTTGCATGGGTTCCGCATTTCAATCGATATTTGTGTATCTTCCGCTTCTGCAACACCTCTGTTGAGGCTTACGAAGCCTAAAGTAACGCAGATAATACTGATTCAGTTCCTGAAATGTTATAGTCAGCCTACAAAAAAGCTGGAGCAATATTCTGAGCCCTCTGTACATATTTGTTTCATAGTCGGGTACAATTCAGTTGCACTGCAGAAATTTCCAAGGAAAGATGTGTCTGAAAATGACTGCGCTTCGGTAAAAATTATTATTCTCTGATCTTAGAGAGACGTTTACAGTTAGCAGTGAAATTATCTGTACACCTATAATGTTCTATAATTCTACTAATTTCTCGAAACCTAGTATTTCCGTAGTAGTAAGTTCCTTGTTTATAAGACGGAACGCGAAAAGGAATATAAAACTAATTTTTCTAAATAACAGCTTCTACAGTATGTTACCTTTCATCATGCCAATACATTTTTTTCTACTTTTTATCAAGGTAAGGGTCAAACATTTAAAATGTTAATAGTAAGTTAGTGCACACGTATGGTGTAACTATAAAACCAATGGGAGAAAAATAAAACGGATCATTTCCAACGTTTTGGCAATATTTGCTTATCGCACGGGGTTCTGCTGTTACGCCAGATTATGCAACATCACTTTCTAGTCAACATGGGCAAGAATAGCGGTTTAACCAGTGAAGAAAAGATCAAAATGACCTCGTTATTGGCTTCGACAACACTCGAAGTTTCCAAGAAATGACAGCGTGATCACCGAACAATAGAGGCTTATGCAATTAAACCTAAGGTCAACCGAAAAACTCCGAATAGAACCTCTACGAGGAAATTGACTGCTCGGGATATGCGATATTTGAAGGTTTCTATAGCTAGAAAACAACTTTCTACAAGTAAGGCGACATTTGAAGAAGCTAGAACCTCAGAAAATAGAGTCAAATGGGCTGAAGAGAACATGAAAACTGATTTCTCCAATATCATATTTACGGACGAATGCAGAGCCACTCTTGATGGTCTAGATGGGTGGGTGTCTGGATGGGTCCTCCATGACCAACCTCAACAGACACGGCTTAAGCGTCAATAATGTGGTGGAAGGGAAGAGTGAGGTTTTGGGCGGGTTAGTAGGTGACACTCTTACTGGTCCATTTGAAGAGGCAGAAGGAGTTAAACTGAATGCAGAAAAGTACTGCTAGTTTCTTGAAGCCAATTTGATTCCATGGCTTGATGAGCAGACTATCACACGCAGATCCAAATTGGTATTTCAGCCCGATAACGCTCCCTCACACCGAGCACGGTACGCTGCTAACTGGCTTGCGGATGGAGGATTTAAATCAAAAAGGATCATGACCGGGCCAGCGAATAGCCCCGATTTAAATCCCATTGAGAACCTCTGAGTAATGATCAAAAGGAATTTCTATGAAGGTGGTCGGCAGTTTTCGAGCAAAGTAAGCCTGTGGAATGCAGTAAAACCAGCTGCAGATTCAATTCCACTATCTGAAATATCACACCTGACAAAATCTGTTGATAATCGCCCTATAAAAATCATGAAAAATGGAGGTTGCCATGTTCAAAATTAACTTCTGTTTTCCATTACTGAACACTTATTTCAGGGTTAATTGAATTGTTTTGGTTATAATTCCTTGGTTTTGAACTTTTGATAAAAATATTCATGTTCACTTGCATTTATTTCCTCCTAATGACGCCTTTATTAACTTGTTGCATGATCTGAGGCAACAGTAAAAACTCGTAAATAAGCAAATTGTATGATAAACTTAACCAATGGCTAAATATTTATTTTGCAACTGCTGTTTATATTTGCAACATAGCCATTCATTTAGTTAATATTGATATTTCAAAGTTACACTCATCTTGAAAAATAAAGCAAAAATATTGTATTTGCATAATCAAAGGTGACATACTGTATATTATAAGCACAATATACCAAATAAATTTTGTAATTGGCATGAAGACAAAGTTATTCACACAGCTAAGAAATTGTTGTAAATGCAGGTATGTACGTATCATGTTTTGATTTTTTTTTTTTTTGTGCTGTGTAGAACCTTCTAGGATATGCTTACGTCAATGTATTCAAGGAAATTCTAAAGCCCTCGACACTAGGGAAGAAATTTCTTGTCACTGATATCAACGTCGTCGACACGATGGGAAAAAGTTTACAACCAAGAAATCGTTGTAAATAAGTTTAGCCAGTTTGGCACAGCGCAGACTTGACAAGGACGTGGAGTGAAGCGACGTCGAAAATTATATGAAAATCGCTATGAAGTTTATTTAAACTCAAGAGCTGCAGGGACTGACATTGCCAAGATGCTTGGCACGCAAAGTCCAGTGCGAGTACTCGTATTGTCATCGAGCCGGACCAGTGCTTTTTCTTAAATCTCTTGTTGTTACTCGCTTAAGCTTCTCTAAAACTTGGACGCTCAGCAGTGCTTCTGAACATTAATATTAATTATGGCGTAAGGAAATGAAACATGACTTTTTTTGGACGTAAAAGAAAACAAATTGGTGCAAGAATGGTGAAGCTTCTCTAAATGAACAACACCGTTCCAACAGTTGAACACGAAGGTGAATCTGTGATATTTGAGGTGCTTTCCCTTCACGTCATACTGAAAACTTAATTCGGATTATATAGGAGTCATGGACTGTCATGATTAAATGAAGTTTATAGATGAAAGCTTGAAGTTACCGGCCGGTGTCCAGTCTTGGGATGTTCCTACAGCTTACCTTCCAGGAAGGCAATGACCAAAAAGTAAGTCTGAATCTGTGACTGCGTGGTTTCAAAAAGAGAAAAATAGTTTCATCATGGCCTTTGAGTGAGTCCTGACTTAAATCCCATTAAAAATTTATGGAGCACATTACTAGTTAGAGTAAGTAATCAGGCTCCGAAGAACCTCCGGGAACGCGTATCTATTGAATAATGGAACGAAACAGCAGAAACTTGTTCGAATTTCATCAGAAGCGTTGGGAAACGAATACTGTACTAAACATTATAATAACGAAAGGCCATACTACTTATTCTTAACCCTTTCTCGTAGGTATAGAACTATTTGGAATGTTGTACATAGATCATGCCATGTCAGAAAAAGGGTTAATATTATATTCGTATTTTCTTACTGGATGAGTAATTTGGCTTTACATCTTTTGCAAAACATAATTGTAAAATTTATTCTATGTTTACTTCTGACACTTTTCTCTCATATTCTTTTTTCACGCAATTATAGACATATTCAATATTTAGATCTATACGAACACTCGGCTCGAGAAATAAGTAAAAGTATTGACTATTAGAGAGTGTACGAATGATTTCGTCGTAGCTGAAGTATATAATTCATCTATTCAACGTAGATACAATGGAGACTTTAAAGGGTCAACAGTGGATTCCTGTTACTGGCAAGGCGGCTTCAATAGATGCTCTAATATCCTCAAGACAAAGGATTTAGTCGCCTCACTGAGCCTCACGAGGTCACTGCCTGGAAAATCGGAAGACGCTAATGAAACTGCGCTGCTTTATTTCTGAAATAGAAACTGGTGGGGCCTGGCAGGGATTAGATGCGGGTGAAGCTTACTAATTGTCTGTTCTCCCATACGTCACGTGGGGCCTGGCAGGGATAAGATGCGGGTGAAGGTTACTAGCAGTCTGTTCTCTCATACGTCACGTGGCGCCTGCCATGGATGAGATACGGGTGAAGCGTACTAGCTGTCAGTTCTCCCATACGTCACGTGGTGCCTGGCAGGGATGAGATGCGGGGGAAGCTTACTAGCTGTCAGTTCTCCCATACGTCACGTGGCGCCTGGCAGGGATGAGATGCGGGGAAGCTTACTAGCAAGTCTGTTCTCCCATACGTCACGTGGCGCCTGGCAGGGATGAGATGCGGTTGAAGCGTACTAGCTGTCTGTTCTCCCATACGTCACGTGGCGCCTGGCAGGGATGAGATGCGGTTGAAGCGTACTAGCTGTCTGTTCTCCCATACGTCACGTGGCGCCTGGCATGGATGAGATGCGGTGGAAGCTTACTAGCTGTCTGTTCTCTCATACGTCACGTGGCGCCTGCCATGGATGAGATACGGGTGAAGCTTACTAGCTGTCTGTTCTCCCATACGTGACGTGGCGCCTGGCAGGGATGAGATACGGGTGAAGCTTACTAGCTGTCTGTTCTCCCATACGTCACGTGGCGCCTGGCAGGGATGAGATGCGGGGAAAGCTTACTAGCTGTCTGTTCTCCCATACGTCATGTGGCGCCTGGCAGGGATGAGTTGCGGTTGAAGCGTACTAGCTGTCTGTTCTCCCATACGTCACGTGGCGCCTGCCATGGATGAGATACGGGGGAAGCTTACTAGCTGTCTGTTCTCCCATACGTCACGTGGCGCCTGGCAGGGATGAGATGCGGTTGAAGCGTACTAGCTGACTGTTCTCCCATACGTCACGTGGCGCCTGGCATGGATGAGATGCGGGTGAAGCTTACTAGCTTTCTGTTTTCACATACAAGAGCCAATGTTAGTGTGCAATTGCATAGATTTGATTAGATAGGCGGCAGTAGACGTACCAACAGAGTATAGTATATAGCATTCAAATATTAGTGAACATATTACCCCAAACAACCCTGCAGCACCCTTCATGAAGCATATTATGGGTCATAGCCGTAGCGTCGAGTTTGCTTAGTCCGCTTGTCCTATGTTATAGGATGTTGAGTCCCACTGAGACACCATGGGTTACCTGAGCCGTAGCTAGGCCTTAGGGACTTCTTTCTTCCGTGCTCACTTTCCTTCCTTACACTTTCACGGTCCCACTGATTTTACTTTTTTATGTTCGTCGTCGTTTTCCGAGATTTACTGTCCTCATGCGCGTTGATCGTGTGTGGGCTCCGCGTTTTTCATGGCATACCATACGTATCTTCCTCTTCCATTCGCAGAACAGCTAATTTCTGCTGTTGTAGAAAAGCTTTAACGAGCAGATATACAGTATAATAATTACACCCTAGTAGCAGCGAATTATTCTTATGGATTGTCGGTGTACGAAACGCATGTACAACTTATCACCTGAAAAGCGTTTGTGCCATTACCCGTTTATAATTACTAAACATTTATCAGCTATTGCCAATATTTTCAGATGTCTCTCTATAGACATAGGATAATCGCTTATATTTTCTGATAACTAGATTGTTGATAGATTTAATATCTGACCGGCTGTTGATACGTTACATCTGACCATGCCTTGTTTGACTTCTCTTCATGTTTCTGACATGCTGCTTACCGCTGGCGATCATCATTAACTTGTTTACGTCTCCTGGACATCCAGCTTTTCCTTTCGCTTTTGCTCTTCGAACTTTCCTCGTGAAAAACAGAGAGCTTTGAATAAGGCATATTTTGATGGTAATACTAACAAAATAATAGCTTGAGCATTCTGAGAGTGCATACCTCCGCCAAGCAAGGCAGCTGTAACGAAAAATTCAAATCGGCTTTGAAACCATAATTTTTTTTGTATCAACACCAAATCTGATCACTTGTGCCTTTTGATTAAATTAAGTGTCTGCAATTTTTTGGAGACCCGTTCTTAACTTTTTTAGTTATGCTCCTAACAAACATTTTAAGAAACCCAAGTCAAACACACGAACGGACCTACCGATCATTACCAAAATTTAATCGTCTTTTAACATTACAAACAATTCCTGAAAACTTCATAAGGATCTGTTTATAATATTTTGAGTTACTGCGTTACAATGAAATATCAAACACAGTGACAAACAAACGAACGAACAGATCATCACAAAAATTTGATCACTTACTCTGTTATGAACTCAACAACTCGTGTAAATTTCATGAAAATCCGTCCATTACTTTTAAATTTATGGCACTAACAAAAAATAGGCAGACAAACAAACGGATAGACAGATCTTCACCAAAAGTTAATTATCTGTTCCTCCTTAACATACCTAAGAACCCATGTAAATTTCGTCAAAATTCGTCCATAACTTTTTGAGCTATCTTGGTGACAGACAAACAAACTTAACGAAAACATAACCTCCCTGGCGGAGGTAATTATAATAATATCGATTATGTGTTGAACAAGCGAAGGATACTGAAACTTCGTTTCGTTAAGGAACATACTGTAGAAGGATATTGGGTGGTGCAGTTGGGAAAGATGCCAGTGCCTGCACCAGGAACGGAACTTCTCGAGTGGGCTTGTCACAACCGAGTTCAGTTATGGTCTTCATCATGTCCATATCCGTCCTCACCGGTCGGGAAATGTTTCTCTGATGTTATCTTCTACATTTGAAAGTTGTTTGTTGCGGCTCAATCAACTTTCGATGAACGCATCTCTTCTTCCACGACTGCCTTCGACTTCAGTAGAATATTCGTTGAAGTAGTTCTTCGACAGCTTAGGCTGCGGCCTACTATATACTTTCTGGGGTTCATAATATTTACCACATGTCCCTGGCTACGACAGAGCCTATCGATATACTGGTGGTATGAGCTTGTAGCACTTACAAACTAACGCACTAGCTACGGATCATCTTTGCCCACGTCGACATAGCGTTGGCGAGGTTCTCCTCCGTACTCTGAGCCAACCTATTATTTAATTCTGCCTTCGTCCTGCTCTCTTCGCCACCATGCTCATCCTCTACCCTGCTTATGTTATCGGGAGTCGTGCATGTAGGGGGGGAGGGGGCAGAAGCTACAGTAACTTGCCTGTTGGGGTGTCTTTATTTTTTCAGATCCGATGCTATTCTTTTTCCTGATTATCTATTTTTCAGCCAGTTTTCTTACCCGGCAGTCTCCATGCACCAAATGGGCACACTATGGGTGCCTTCATTCTTTCTCTCTCTGAATTGCGGTAAACTTTGTGCTCAGAGCGGCTCATATGCTAATAGAATACTATTGTAACGGCTTCTCCACAGTATTTTATCACTTATGCCCACCTCACCCTGGTGTAGGATGGGCCAAAGTGTTGGAGGTTGGGTTAGTTGAGGTGCGCACCAATTTTAATCAGCTCCGCGTCTAAATGCTTTGCTATGTGCTGTGGAAGCGGTAAACCAAATTTTTCAAGTGACACTTGCTTAGTAAACTGACAGTTAATATTTTTCGATGGATGCTCAGTTGTGTTTACGAGGGCTGTACATTAAAGTTCTGGCGATTAAGCTGGGCGAGCTTATTCAGTTTACCGTTGTATGAACCTACCTTTATATTCGTCCGTCCCATGGCACAGGGAACCCATGCCCAAGATGGACTGGATAGGCCATCTCAAGCCTCAAGTTACCCATTAACGAGAATATTTGATCGCTCATAAAGAATAGATACCCAATGCGGCGGATTAAATCTGCCGTTTAACCCGGCCGCAAACGCGGCGAGTATTTATGCGTCCAGTTCTCACCCTTCAGTGTGTGGTCGGTCACCATTGTGATCCACCACCGACCTCTCCCGCTGTCACACACGGACTGAGCGATAAAATCTGCTAAGGGTAAAAACATTCGTCCGTTAATGGAAGATAAAAATGGAGAATTTCATGTGCAAGATTTTATCCTTTTAATCCCACAGACGGGCGGATATCTGACCGATTACGTCTGGTGCGATCAAATCTGTTAAGATTCTGCGTTCAAATCTTGTGCATCGTACCTATACTAGACCTTCGAGACGTCTTGATTCCTGTACTTATATTGAAACTTATGACAAGCTGTCATTTAGTTTCGGGATCTGAGGTTCGCTAGAAAGTGAGATGAACCCTGACGACAATCCTACTGGCTGCATCATGGTGTTAGTCAAAATCCGCTGCGAGGCCCTGATCTAGTCAGCAGTGGGCCCGGTCGGTATAACGGAGCCATCTAGTGAGTTTCCGTCTCTGATGCCATAGCTCCTATAATCTGTGATTAAGGCCTACCTGCTGTCGGGCATTCCGCTGGGCATATCGAGAATTTATCTGCAGCACGAACCAGTGCATTTACATTCCTTGTTTAAATGCATCCATGGTATAATTACGTAAAACTAGCTACACGCGCATTTACGACTCCGTCCTCTTGGCTTGCTGACCAACTGTGTGACGTCATCTGGAGACCGAAACGTGCTCGCCAGCAATAGTCTTTATTTACGGTAGCCGCATGCTTCCGTTCGCAGCTCACAGTCTTTGACTTCGCTGGTTCGATGCCAATCCAGGCACGCGAGCTCTTTGCTGGTCTAGGTATGCTGACTCGGCAGTAGTATGCATGCACTGCCCCGTGGTGGAACATACCTACCTCAGAGATGAGAAGGTGGGGGGTCGCGGGTAATTTGAATCTGACGTCAAATTTGGCGCCATAGTTCTTGATAACCCGTGATCAACTGCAGCCGCACTGGGGTCAATGGGCCTATACCCGCAGCACAAACCTGTGCGTGTGGGTCTCCCTGTTGAGGGTGCGGTCAAAATTAACTTTACCTTTTACCTTTACCCGTTTGTTCATCTGATGAAACATTCTTTGTTTTTCAAAACGCGTAATTAGTTCAATTAAAATGTGATTTATTGCAAAAATCCTGTATAACTCTACATGACTTGATAACATTGTGAAAAAACGCTCTGGAGTCATTTCAAATGCATCGTTTTTCCGTAATTATAATGTAGCTTATGAGAATATAGTGACATTAGGTATTTTATGGGAAATATTAAACATATATACAAGTTTTCAACGACTAGTAGCTCCTTGATGAGCGTTCTAACTGCCAAAAAATTATAATCCTATACCTATATATATTAACTGGTTGACAAAACAGGCAGGGGCTGTTGAAACAATGACTGTGGAAACACGTCATATAGAATCGAGCGAAAAATTTAAATTGGTCTCCCAAAAAATCAGTTCTCTTCGTTTTCTTTCGAAATTTAAAGGTTAATCTGTTATATTTCACCGAACCTTGCACCCTTTGGGATCGAGATATGGTAATGAATTAGGATTTCTGTTGAAACGTTAGTTAAGTTTGCTAGTGTAAAAATGTTAGTTCTAAATTTTCAAGTAACGTAAAACTGTTGATCCTAAATTTACAAGAAATAACGCCATTTCATGCATAGCTAAATAAGTTACTACAAACTATCGGTATATGTACCAGTTCTATGTCTCTGAAGTTTGAAAATTTCAAGTACCCAGGCAAAATAAATTGTCGAGCGACAGTCGTGCGACTGCAGGTAATTGCTGTAGGACGTGTCGGAAAATCGAAGTAGAACTGTCGTGTACGAGTCGCTATGTCCCTTTTTTGGGCCGAATT
>LQNS02278082.1:929719-948784 GCA_001587735.2 Parhyale hawaiensis
CAGGCCAGTGCCGCAATATTATTCGAATGTGCCACTTCCATGAACTGACAGCTGCAATAATTGAGCAGAAATTGCCCCTGACAACATAGCAGCGCCTCTCGCCCTCCTCCGTGTCTCTTGCTTAATAATTCTAGAAAAAAAGAAATCAAAACTTAATACTGCTGCCTCGCGGGGATTTTTTTTTTTTTTATGTTGGTGAAATATAAACTCTGAAAGGCATTCATTAATGTGTGTGTGTAACTACGAATGCTCCACAAATAAAAACTTTTGTAGGACACCAATTTTTAATTATGCACACAACGGGAAATAAAGGCCGTTACTCTAGATCCGAAATGGATTTTTTTTTTTCAAAATTTCTACTACAGTATATACACCAACGCGAAACCTATTTCAGAGGAATTTTTTTTTCAACAGCTCTATTCTAAAGCTATGCACGTACGCATTTCATTCACCTGTTACCACTCAAAAGGACCGAAATAGCTCTATTTAGAGAGGGATACTCCTACAAAACTGATTATTAATTATATGGGGTAAGTGTTGGTAGTTAGTTAATATGGGTACACTGCTCTTACAGTTAACGATTATTGGACAATTGCATTGCCTAGTTCTTCTGAACGTGGCGTAGTTGTTTGGCAGGCTTTAACTTATAGCATCTAGAGTACTTTCGGCAGTGCACAGCATCTGACATAGCCTGCGTGGGCCCTGCACCGCCTTCCCTTCCCTACAAACTCCTGTAATAGTACTAAGACACTTTATCTTTTATCTGCAATTTTTCATGAAGACACTCCTCCCCAGCTGCGTCTTGTCTAGTACAAGCTGGCTGCCACAACAATCACTCTCTTGGAACTACATGGCAAGTTATTGCCAGTTTCACAGAAACTGACGTGGTGCTCTCTTTTCTTGAAGCTCCCTCCACATTGAGGTAGTTTGGTTTTAAGCTCGGGGTTTTGCTGTCGCAGTTGTCAGTAGGACGAATAAATATCTATTTGAACATTGTCATTGCTGCAATATCTTCTACTTTTCTGCAGTTCGTTACCGGGTTCAATTATTAACTTGCAAAGGCAGATTACACGCTCATTTCGAAGAAAGAATTCAAATTTATGGGAAGATGCGCCCCCAGACAGACCCTACTCATTACCTTAGCCTCAGCTAGAGTTTTGTGACCTTACTGTTTTGTACCCATTGGTTACCATTCCCTCTTCCTCTTTCTACTTTCTTTCATTATTCTTCTCTTCACTGATCATAAGATGGTCCACAAGGTTAGCTTTCTTGGGTTCGTCCACTCTATCTTATGTAAAGCAGTTCCTCCAGTAGAAGCTCATGGGTTATCTTAGCCTTAGCTGGGCCTTTGGGACATCTTTTCTCTGTGCCCACTGTTCTTCCTATTATTTTGATAATCATTGTAATGCTTTCTTCTGCTTGGCATGCACAGCTACCGTGGGACACTTACATAGCCTTTTCAATGGAAGTGTAGGGGGAGGGGGGGCGTTGAACCTTTCCCATATGCCATAGTTCTTAATGACCCATGTTCGACTGCAGCCGTACTTGCTTCTGTGGGGCCAGTTGACTTATATCTGTAGCACGAACCAGTGCGTGTGGGTTTCCCAGGGGAGGGTACTGTCAAGTTGTCTTTACCATTCCTTTTCTTCAAGAGATGCTGTTTCCATTCCCGTCGATGCTTTGTGGGAACACCCATCTCTATGATTTCACTTTTCCCATGGAATATATACTATGTCGGTTTCTTTTCCTCTCTTTGAACATATAATTTGTTCTGGAAGAGAGAGGTCCCAAGTATGTTATACAGTGATTTTTTTTTCCCACTTGCTCTATCCATGGGCGTTAATTCAATTTAGATATACACATGCTTCTTCTTGAACGGTTACCACATTTCTCTTGACGTACATGTCTCGATTTTCTTCCTCTTTTGAGATCGCAAGTAATAGGCCTACTGTGTGTAGAAAGGCCTGACTCGCTCACCAGAGAACATACCCAACACATTTTATTCAGTGAGTCCCGTACCTTTTAGCATTTATCCAAAGCACATCAATGAATTATTGTATTACCTCAGATAGAAATTTGCAGGGTATAATAACATTCTTTTTCACTCGAAATTACAAGAGATTTCTGAAATTTGCAGTGACAACTGATTTGACGGTTAGCTTTTTTCTAACTTTTTGTGGCCTACACAAATTTGTGTTGACAACGAAGACAAAACATTTTGATGAGTGAAGGCGTTGAGATGAATGACGTGTGAACTCGGCTTAAGACAGACAATAATTATCGTCGCTTAAAAATATTGCATCCGGCATCATGTTGTGACGTATATAGAGGTCGTCCTACACCCGTGCAGTTTGTCGACATTTCAGCAGCTGTTGGAAAGAAAAGCTCGCGATAAAAAATGTTGTTTTTGATTGTGGTAACCAGGGTGTTCGAGAATTATATCAGATATGCAATTAATATTATTTTCAAGTGGTTGTAGCATTTATATAAAAGGAATGCGGTCGATAATAGCATCAACTTTGTGGCACACCGACAGAACGTTCCGCCAGTGTGTAACGTTATCTCAGTTAATGTAGTGTTGATCGTGCAGTTCTTATACCGCGGTGCTGCCATATATGAACTGTTTCTGCCTTTTTTGGTGGTATACACCATTTAAAAAAGAAATAAAAGTGCGAAGCGTTAGTGAGTCGAATGTATCTGCTACGCATTCGTTTTTCGAATGATCGGCCAGCTTCAAGTTAGCATTACCATCAGTCTGTGAAACGCTTCATTCACTTAGTCTTTGTATACCCAGCTCTGTAGAAGTTATTCCGAGCAAGGTACATTGAAGTGGATAAAGGTTATTATGAATGCCCATCCATAGCTTTATAAGAGAAAAAAGTGACTGCGTATAGATTTTCTGGATCCATCCCGAGGACGTCACAGGGCACTCCTATTTTGCTAATTCCTATCTTATCCGCAGGGTTAGATACCCTGGAAATTTGGAAAAATACCGGAGTTTCAGCATGGGAAACATATCCCCTATAATTATGACCCCAAAACTTGGGAGCAGGTTTCTTACGCTCGCTGTTATTTTATCTATTTATTTATTTATTTTTTGGTGGGGGCTTAAACTAACGGACGTAGGTGGATGATTTTTTTCTCTACATCCACCATTTGGGGCACCAAATTCACTTCTATGATAACATATAGCAATCGTCATGTTGTATTCGTAATCACATTTCATTCTGACTTCATCTCTCACAATTCTACAAGTGGAAAAAAACTTTGTTTCCCAAGCTTCGCCAGTGGATGCCCATTTCCGTCTTCAATTCCACCCAAAACACTCTTACCCTGATGATGGCCATCGGATTAGGTTACTTAGGTTTGCCCCTCCTGTGTTACGGGGAGTTCTGCCCGTAGGGGATCCCCATAGGTGCCTTACATAGGCCTTTGGGATGGCTGTCTCTCGGGCCCACTTTACTTCTGGCGCTTTGAAACTCCTACCAATGATGCTTGGATTTCTTCTTTCCCCAGTTACTATTTCCATTCGCGTTCATCCTGTGTGGGAACGCCCTTGTGCGTGCGTTCCACGTTCCTCCTATCATTATTGATGACCCTTCTCTTTTCTTTCGTTTGGATCACCGCGTACGCTGTAGACAGAGAAGCTGAAATTAGTAATAAATAACTTCCAACTTGATGTGGGTTTTTCTCAGATTTTCCGAACCTCGAAGCCATTTAACTCATATGGTTTGTTGAGTTAGGATTGTCTATCCTACGATAACCCTTAACTGTATAGCGTACCATACACGTAACATACCAGATGGTGTTGTTCCTACGAGAGTCTTGAGATTAAATCTTTCATTCAAGCATTAAAAACAGTTGTACCCAGAAACCCTGTAGGCTGCCTAAGTATTTCCGCATATTACATGTTTCTTGCTTTTCGTTTCTGAAATGTTTTTGCTGTGAGCGAAAAGGCTTAAAAACTTCCATAAATATTTGCTGTCTCATACCTTCGAAGTAGCAATAAAACACCAGTATATGGAACTATTCTTTAAGAACATAAATGTGTTTTTTCTCGCCCTCCTTCCACCTGCTGATCCCGCAAGCATTCCACCAACTCTGCGTTCATGCGCTACATTTAAATCTTCATACTTTTATCTCTCGCGTCTGAAAAAAGTGTTGCAAATCTGTTTTTTTTTTTCGTCGTTGACCAATGCGGTAGAATGGGCTGTAGGCTGAGGTGGGCTCATCCTACGTTATGGGGAGCAGCGACCCCAGTGGGACCGTGAAAGTTACCTTATCCATAGTTAGTAGGCTTTCAGAACATCTTTTCTTCGTGCCCACTTTGCTTCCTTCCTCTTTCTTACTCCTGCTGATATTGCTTTTCTCTATGCTTCCTCTCCTTCTTTCCCAACTTGCTGTTCCCTCGCAACCTGTGTGACGACACCCTAGTGCATGGGCTCGACGTTTCTGTCGGTATACTTTGTTTCCTCTTTCTTCTTCTGTGAAATCACTTTTATTGTGGAAACTGAGGCTTCAACTATGTGCTCAATATAACAAAGAGAAATTCCTTGTATGCATCGTTCCGTATCAATCTTCATCGATGCACCGCTCCCACTGCTCAAAGTCCACGCTCTACTGTGCTGTTTCGGCTATATTTATCTCGCACTTGCGGCACTGTGTGCCCTGCGCAGCTGATATGCTGTAACGCCAAGGCTTAGTTCCAATATTCATCATTCGTTGTCCATAAAACCTTCCATATTTGCTATAATCATTAAATTCTTCCGCGGATCGTGATGATCTCTGAGTTAGTGCAGATGGACGCACGCAAGGAGCCTACGATACATAAGCTAGCGGCCCACTTTTTATTTCGCGCAAGCTGGCTGACGAAACGTACATACTGCAAGTGTAGATATATCTTTACCGCTAGGCTGGTACTTACAGTATTTTAGCTAGTATGAGTTACCAGCCAGCTCATGCAGAGAGAAAACACTGGCTGACGTTATGCGGATGCCTTGTAATGCTCCACCCATCCTTCGTCCGAAGAATGAGCTCGCCGAGCACGTGCACATCAGAAAGCCAACATAAACTTTTTAGTCCCACTATTAAGCGATCTTGCCGCCTCCTTTTATATGTAATTAGTCCTAGCTACTTCCTCCGAGGAGGATATGTTTCTACCGGGGCTGCTTATCTTTCTCTAAGCAACATAACTCAAAAAAGTTATCGACACATGTTCAGGAAATTTACAGAGATTGTTAGGAATGTCACGGTGACCAGATGACATGATTTTCATGAATATCCGTCTGTCCGTTTGTCTGTCTACCCTTCTTTCTTTAAGCATTGCATTGTTTCGTGTTGGTTTAAACTCTAGAAGTGCAGCTGCAGTTGATAGTACACACGCTGGGCAGTGCTCGTGATTTTCCCCTACAGTACCTTTTTCACAATTCGTGTGAGGCTTTGTTTGTGTGTCCGCGCGTCCCACGCATTTTTTATTTGGGAACTCATTGCCAGATTCAATTTTGTCTTACGAGGCTGAGCTGTATACACTGCAGGCTAGGGGTTTCACGAGCGCTGTGCTGTTGTTCATGCATTTGTTATGGCTCATTTTACCTTATCTGTTGGTATCATTTTCTTTCCTTTCGCAAATAACTTCTTTCCCAATGTTTTAATCTCCATGGAGTAGTGATGGGGCGAATATCCGAATCTGCATCCGCGGAACATCCGCACCTTCTTTGATACCCGCATCTGCATCTGCTGAGATGGTGACATCTGCAATCGCATCCGTGGATGTCCGACAATAAAATCCTCTAAAAGATCCGCATCCCCAACAAAGGAGGCGCGGATGTACAGGTTTATCACTGTACACTAAACTCATCCACAGTGCTAAAAACTATAAATTCTCATTTGCATTGAAATGTGGGTAAGCGCTGTCCCTGTCAACACAGCACCATCTAAGTTTCCTTCCTAAGTGTGTGTGTTTGGGGTGGGGCGAATATCCGCATCCACAGAACATCCACACCCACTTTTGAACATCTGCATCTGCAGATGTAGAGATAGTAACATCAGCAATTTCATCCACATCCGCGGATGTCAGAACTGTAAAATCCGCTTAAATATCAGCATCCGCGGATATCCAAAAATGACATCCGACCCATCACTGCCATGGAGTTCTAACAAATGTAGCAATTTGTCATGCGCTTGAAAAGGGTTCTCGTAATAAAATATTTTTCAGGCTACTGCATTCATTGTTCTTAATTGAGCGCTCATACAGTATCTTGGTGCAATAACAGCTCGTATAACCACGGTGTTGAATCTACATGCACGTATCATAGCTACTCTACTCACAGACCAAAGAGAGCCACAAGAGCTTCCAACGAATGGTGTGGGAAGCAAGGAGTTCTATAGAAGCTCATTGGTGGGAGGCAAACGTTTAATATGACATGAAAAAAAGTGACCCAACATTCTGTAGCACAGATACCAGAGAAATGCTATTGATGATCAATGTAAATTAAATTTGGAATTTCAAGCAGCGAAAGAAGTGCCGCTATAGCAAAAGTCTCTGCTGTCGGACCTCGCAGTGCAAAGCAATGCACATTAATTTCCCATTCTTACTTAATTCTGGAGTAAGGGATGTACAACGAATATAAAGTCTAACGGTCGTGCTAACGAGAGGTGGGAGAAACAAGAAGAATTTTAACGTGATTCGATGAAGGAATACATTGATTTTCCTCAGTGGCAAAATTACTTTGAGATGCGGTTGCTTCTAATTGATGCGTGTTCTTCCATGTAGGCTGACTCGTAATGACATGCATGATATTATTTGAAATGTGAAGGGAAGCAGTGCGGTTGCGTAATAAGAGAACAGAACCTCATTTTACTACGAGAAAGACGTTGCACTGTTACAATGGCCCCCGAGCAACAATGGAGATGGGCATCACGTGGGGCCCAGACGAAAAGAACATTTGGGCACTGTGTGGGAAGCCCATATAGGTCCCAGCTCCCTTTTTAAAACCCGTTTTTAAATGGATCCCATGTTGGAAACTCAACATTTACCCTTGCATATCATAGCTGAGCTCCATGTAGTGCAACCCATTTTGGGCATGAGGAGGGATGTTACCAACGGGGCCCATGTGGAGAGCCCATATGGGTCAAAGCTACTTCAAAAAATATTTGGATGGGTATCTCGTGGGAGACCCTGACTTTACCCATGCATATCCCAGAAGTTTCCCATGAATTGTCCGCTAAATTCAATGCTTAGCCTGGGATCGAACCTACAACGTGCAGATACCACTTACCTTACACTGACGCCTTAGCCCACTCTTCCACAGAGACCTATTTACATGAAACGTCAGATTACTGCTAAAGCTCTGTAAATATTTTTACGCTATGCGTTGTAAACTACATTGTAACTTAAAGACATGTATTTTCATGTTTTGATGACAAATTGTATCTTAATACAAGATCCAAAACACTAGCCAATGTAGGATAAAGCTGGGCAGCCCATCCGTTACCCATGTGGGAATCACCATATGTCACCCACAGTGGGAAAACCCCTTGGAACCCACACGGATCTGATGTCAGAATACCCACTATATTGCTAATGTGCAATTTTGCCAGGAAGCCCATCCGTTACCTATATGAGAAACACCATATGTTGCCCATATTTGGAAATTCCATATGGGTGTGATGTGAGAAGACCCACTTAATTGCTAATATGGGATGTCGCAGGGGAGCCCATTTGGTACCCAAGTGGGAATCACTATAACTTGCTCACACTGGCAAAACCCATTCTTGTCCACGTGGGTTCGATATGGAAAGGCCATAATATTGTTCATATGGGATAGCGTTGGGATGCTCCTGTGGTACCCATTTGGAAAACACCATACGATGCTGATATGGGAAGCCCCACTGGTGCCCACCTGGGTGTGAAGTATTTTTACCCACCAACACTCGTATGAGGAATACAGCTGGGAAGCTACATTTTACTCCTGTGGAGCACCACTCATTTCCCAGCTAAAGCCCAGATTATGCCCATTTGTGCCCAGCACTTGCCCATACCCCACCTGGTGCCCATATGAGACCCTCGAGCCATTGTTGCTCGGGGGGCTGATGGCCAGCAGGGGATCCTATACTCTTCTCCAGGCTACCCCAGGGTTAGGTTAGTAGTTATAGGTTCACTTATCCTATGTTATGGGGAGCAGCGTCAGAGGGACCCTGTAGGTTATCTTAGCCATTATCTAGGCCTTCGGGACGTCTCTATTTTGTGCCCACTTTGCTTCTTTCCCATTTCATACTATGACTTATACAGTATTACCTTCCTCTGTTCTTCCTCTTCTTTCCAGACTTACTGGCCCCATTCACGTTGATCCTGTGTGAGAAAGACCTTCGTTCGTGGGTTTCCCGTTTCTGTCAGCATGATATATGTCCCTTAATGATTGCTTCCTCTGTTAGATCACCTTAGTTATGGAAACGGAAGCTTAAACTATTCAATAATTTAGTCTAATCTGCTGCCCCATGGAGATTTGATAGGATGTAGCCACGGTTACGAAGATTGAAAGCTATAATTCTACTTGAAGATGTCTGGTTGACTCGCTGATTGCCTGAACTAATGGCTGACAGCCTTTGATTACTGGGAAGGGAGCAGCTATAGAAAAACAAAAGTTCTTATTCCCTGGCCAGTACAGTAAAATGTGGCTGTGTGGCGCCAGCTGGAACTCTTTTTTTTTCAGCTTGTTCCAATGCATGGGTTCGATATTTAGCTGACGGCCTTAACTTGCGCCTTCGTTCTTCCTCATTTTAGCTAGGGCTACGTCTGTTGGCAGGAGACAAAAATGAACGACTCTTAAATTATTACTACGATAACGACTCCATTGCTCGCCCACTATATAATGATACACAGTTGTTTTTCGCTCCGATCTTGCTTGTTCGCCCTTTTGATTGGTCCGTCTTTCCGTCACACTGTTAAGGAATGTAATAGGCTACTAAGAATGACCGTCGTGTGTTTATATCTATCTATTGGTTTCGTGTCACACTCTTAACGATATGGGTGAAAAATAGGCCAGGTTGTAGATTTTGTAATTGTAAGTAGTTTTTTCACGGAGATTGGAGATCGATGACCAGGTTGCAGAAGTGGAATCCTTATTCGATTGTTTCTAGATATGTTTCTTGTTTGAAACAACTCTTGACATTGAAACTAGGGAGATATTTTCAGCTTCTCTTAGCGCGGTTATGGGATCTGATGTTTACCACTTCTCCATACCTTGACACATACTGTTTGTCCTCAGTTCACGACGTAAAAATTCAGTACCGTAGCTGATCCATAAACCTGAGACGAAATTGTGATTTTTCACAGGGCAGCAGACTCATTTCTTTCTACTTTCTGTCATCTGTTGACAAAAAATTTTCTCTCCAAGCCGAGCTTTAAAAGAAAAAGCACAGATGTACTGAAGGCTCATCGGTCGGCATTATGGATACGCTACGGGGAACTATATTATAATTCTGCTTGAGGCTCCATCCATCCGTACGTCCATCCCTGTTCTGTACGCAAGGAGGTTCTAATAGAGGAGCGCACCCTCTCTATTTACCCTATGGGAGCGTTGCGAGTGAACATTCCCCTACAACTGGCTGAGTAGCGTGTCCAATCAGAGAGCGGCTATGCAGCTGCTGCGACATTGCCTGCGTGGCTGTCAGACGTGGTGGTCGTGTAAAATCTCTCATGCTGAGACATCAGCGTATTACCACAGTTTACTGCGGTATTACTGCCTAGTCGGAAAGTGCTACCCACGGCAAATCGATTATTCAAAAGTCCATGAGCCAAAATTACAGTTCGATATATTCAAAATGCGGGGCAGTTTTGGTTTAACTTGGTTAAACAACGCCCAGTCTGTTTAAAACAATAAGAAAGATACCAACCACACTACAGCGCATAAGCCATACAACCTCCTCGTACCACGGCCGTCGTCCAGCTGAGAGGCTTTCAGCCTTGTCAGCCAGTTGAAGAACTCCAAACGCCAGCTCCAAGTCACGTGACAAAGCCATGTGTTTACTCGCCCAGAGAAGGCTTGCGCTTACTCCTCCTCCAAGGGAAGCTCCGTGTCTGTACGTGACGCTTTTCACTATAAGCTAGGGGAAAATTTAACCTGTAAGAAGGTAAGAAGCTCTGCTTTACGCTGGAACGACATTCTACCATAGCGGTCTTCTTAACCCCTTCTTGAAAAAAAAGGAAATCACTTTGATACCGAAAACATGAAGGCCATTTCACTTGTATCTTATCTACCGCTTCTGATTTCTCTCACAATATATTGTTCGCTTTGCTTGTGGGGCTCGACGTTGTTAATATGCCAGCCAGATAAGTAGTTCGGATCTTAGACTGAAGATTTGACTGGAGCGCTCGCAGGAGGGGGAGGAGCAGGTGTCAGGCATCAGGCCCATGGCCTTCTTCAATTGTCCACGTCTCATAAATTTTAGATTTTCAATTCTTCAGAGAAGGTGATTAAAATAGCCCCAGGTATCTTGTATACCAGCCCTTTTTAAGTTTCCGCCCCGTCGTGCACATTATTTTTTTCTCGGTGTCAAAATTTGCGAAGAGATTTTGCTAGCAAATTTCGCGAGCTATCTTGTACTGGTATCGTGCTGGTTATTCGACTGCTCCGTAGTACTGGCTGTCAGCCTGTCACTCAGCCAGGTTGACTGCTGAAGTTAAATGTTTTAATTAAGAGTGGAAGAGGTAATACAGGTACGACGGTGAACAGAGCTTAGAAAGGTATGCATAGCTAGAAAAATACACCAAGAAGTACTGTTGTATGCAAGATTCACAGATGAGAGGTTACAGTCCGCTAGACGAGGTGTGTTACGGTAGACAAAGTTCGTCAGGTGGACTTGAACTTGGACGGAGTTGGTTAAATTACAGAAGCACTAATTAATCGTGGAATTTCCACGGGTCCCTTTAGTGTAGTTAAATTGTCATGCTCTGCTGTTTGTTAATGTAAGTTTTTATGCACCTCTTCTAAGGCATGGGACGATTAGGCTGCTAATCACTATTCACTATATCTAGCTGTCTGGAGAACAGGGAAAACTCAAGGAAATAATCACTCGGGGAAAACGGGGAAAAAGGATCAGAAATCAAAATACTCAAGGAAAAATTCTGCAGGGCAGTGGATGGTGTTCATTTTGTGGGATTATCTTTATATGAATACTTCGTTCAAACAGAGCCTGACCATATGAGGATTATTTGTTCTGCAGTGCCGGGGTAAGGTGAACGGCTGTCTAGCACTATTTTGCAGCAAATCCTAATAATGTGAGGGTGATTTTGTAACGTTTTCAGTCCCATTCAGCCCCAAACCCATTGGTAATCACATTATTTGAGAGGCAAATGGTCAATCTGACACTCGGGGAGATTAAAGCAAAATCAGGGAGAACTCAGGAAAAACTCGGGGAATTTTAAAAGTCCCGATCGCTAGACACCATGTGCAATACATGAATTAACACCGAGCACTTATCTCTTATGAGAATTTTAGTTGGCCTTTGTATTCCATTTTCGGGGATGCTCTTAGTTGCGAACGAATAATCAATGACGACGGGACATCAATTACGCATCGCTGTCATTTTTAACCGACACCGCGGGCATTGTATTTAACCCTTTCGGTACTGACGGCATCGTCGGATTCCGCATCAAAATTTTGATTATTAAAACCAGTGCGTTATTTCTTTCTCTAGAAATTTGGACAACATATTCAACAACCCGTCTGAAGTCAGTGCTAGTATTTTATTTACGACTCAACTCGTGTCTGCCGTATGAATTTTCTCCTATTTAACCCTTTTTCTATGTAAAATCAGTTCTTGCTATGAGGTTCTACTGTAAAAAAAAGCTCATAGAAAACACTATCATTGTAGTAACTTGAGCTCACCCACAGTTTATATGCTGCTGAGTGCTGGCTCATTACATTGCTTCGCTATTCAATTGCAAGCTTTTTGAAATCTCAATTCTGAGTTTTGAAGAAAAGTGAATTATTTCCAGTAGTAGCATAGATCCAGTCTTCTTATAATTCGGGGCCGCGTATTCTAACTTCATGCTATGCTGTTGGACCAACAGCTGTACTTCAACTGCCACCAAGGAGCTTCTAATGGGAGGAGCAAGCCCAAGCACTCTCTAAGCGAGTAAACACATGGCTTTGTCGCTTGATCCAAGCTGGCGTTCGGAGTCCTTGAAGTGACTGAAGAGCTGGAGTGGCGGTGGTCAGCACATATAATTGAGGAAGATACAGGAAGTTCTTCAATATGGTTGGCAAGACAATCGTGTCTGAAGATTCATATCCCAGTGCTCACCCTGTTCCTTTCATCATCAGATGGTATACATGATACAAGTTTCCTTTACAGACTTCCATCCGCTCGGAATTTCGTCGATGGTTAATGGCTATAAAAATTTGAGCTCAGGACACCTTCCTATATATATAGGCTTCGTGGCAATGCCGCTCTCCGATTGGATATGCCACTCAGCCAGTTGAGGGGAGAAGTTTACTCGAAACGCTCCGTAGCGTAAATAGAGAGGGTGCGCTCCTCCCTGTTAGAACCTTCTTGACTGCCACATTCAACTTACAAACTGTGAGTGAGTCTCTACAGATACACCGTGAGCTCTGCTTGCCCTTCTGCCTTTGCAGTTTGCTGGAAGAAAGCTTTCCTCACCAAGACAGTAACAAGCACAGGAGACAGCGAGAGTTTCCTGAAGTGTAAATTTTCTGCCGTCGTTTATAATGACTGCTCGGGCTACTAGTGTTTCATGAAGTACATATGAAATCATTCGTTCAAGCAGTGAATTTTTGTTAAGCAATCGCCTAAGACCTAGTGCTCCTTTGTTTGGACGTTTACTCGCTTTCGCTTACGTCGTTGCTGAATTCTTCAATATTCAAACCCCTCGGAGATATAAGATGGGTCATAGGGTTATGTTCATTAGGGTCACCCATCCTATGTTTTGAAGAGTCACTCCCCAGGGGTTGCCATAATTACTTTAGCCTCAGTGGCTGTCTTCGCACGCGCTTGCTTTCCTACGTGCCAATACTAGTACTTGTTATGCTTTGTTGTGTTCTTTCTCTTCGCTCCCGACTTGCTGTTCCCATGAGCGTTGTTCCTGTGATCGAACACTCGTGTGCATCTGCTCCCCATTTCTATCGGCATGCACTGTATGGATCTTATTTCTTCCTCTCCTGCATCATCGCTTTTGTTGTGGAGTCAGAGGCTTCAGCTATTCAATATTCACTTTATTAGTCAAACAGACTCCGTGAACGAAGTCGAGTAACGAGTTTGCTTATCTTTGGGCCCCCCTCAGGGGGCATAGGATGGGCCATAGGCCATATGGTTCGGTTAGTTTAGGTTCGCCCATCCTATGTTATGGGGTGCAGCGCCCCCAGGGGGACCCTCTAGGTTACCTTAGCCATTAGCATAGGCCTTCGGGACGTCTGTCTTTCGTGTCCACTTTGCTTCCCTCCGATTTCATACTCCTAGTGATGCTTTGTTCTGTTCTTTCTCTTCTTTCCCCGACTTGATGTTCCCATGCGCGTTGACTCGTGCATGCAATAGAAGAAGGTGTAGGAACTCCCCGAGGCATGTTGATAGTGCGGATGTAGCGTCGATAATGACTGCAAGGGTGTTTAACCCAATCTACAGAACTCTTTGTGTGGCAACATTGTTTTTTTTTCTAAAATAAAAAGGAAAAAATTAAGTATCCGAACTTTTTTGTCGAGACTAAATTCTTACTTTTACAATTTATTTGCTTGTAACTTTTGTTCCAACAATCCTGAACAGATGAAATTTTAACACAATTTAGCTATGACATGTTGCTCAACTGGTGTAAAATTACGTTTCAGTTCCTTCAATAGTATTGAAGTATTTTAAGATTTTCCGATGAGTTTTTAGGTGTCCGAATCCTTACGGCCGCTACTGTACGTTAATTTTTCATCTTGGCCAGAAAACTGTAAATTCCAATCACGTTTTGTTACAAGTTACGACTTTAATTTATCTAAAAAAGCGTTGGTTATGGCTCAAAATTTTCAGTTTGAAGAAGGTCAAAGGGACTAAAAAATGAATAGAAGATAAACATAAAAAGTTGCACTCGCTCTGCTCTTCTCCCTCCTTTCTGGAACCTGAATGTCATCTGATAAGTAACACCATTCTGAAGAATCCAAAGCTGCACGCAATAATTAATTCCCCAGGATACGACATTATTACTGCAAGCCATCCCCTTTATCGGTACAGCATTGGAGCGCATTGAAAGTCGCGTATTCATTTGTCCCAATGTAGACAATGCGAACCTCGTGCCTTAGAGACACAGTCTAACCTTTCGAAAAATAATTTTCTAACCATTTTTAATTTTATACGAAGTCGCCTCTTCTCAGAAGCAGTAGGTTGTCCCATGGCGTTTGGTTTGTTAAGGTTGCCATCCCGTCATACCCCGTAACGACAATGTTTGCTACCTCAGAATGGCAGATGGGTTTTCAAAACAATACTGTCCTCCCATCCTCATGGTAACACGATTTTTCTTTGCGCGATGATCTTCTTACTTGTGTTTTTCATTTTCTTGGCACGCACTATGTCCGTGAAGTTTCGTCGATTGTAACACGGTGCAATCGCTATAGGTGTAAACATCGATGTAAACCATGTTATCGGATACAGATCCCTCATCTCCTCACTATAATGAGACGTTAGTGACGAAGGCCAAGCTAACAACAAGTTCGGCTATGCGGATAAAAGTATGTGCAAGATGCGATCGAATGGTTCCTTAACTAAGATTACATAAATTAAGATCCTGTCGTACTACGTGATTTCATTTCGATGGTTACCTCGAAGAAAGAATTACATTTGTTCCTTCCACCGCTGGAATACTAGGTGGAAGTTATCGATTTGAAGCCTATCTAGGGCCCCCTGCTACAGAGCACCCTTCATTGCTTAGTGGCTGCACTGCTCCAATGCCCTATCTTGTTTACCTTCTCTTGTCGTGCTCCCTGCCAGCGCAGCTCTGGCTCACAAGCCCTTGCTTACATCTTGTCGCTCTACCTGCCACAGCTGTTCTGATATACAACGGCGTGCAAAAGTTAAGGAAAATCGTTTAATATGAAAAATGTAGAACGTTCACACAGATGTGCATTAAAACATTAATCATTCAATTATTCAGCATTTTAAAGTTGATGTTTAAGCGCATTTCACTAGTTTACTGCAAAATAATTCAACATTAAAGGGAATAAGGTAAATTTAGCCCCTGTGCGAAAGTTAATTAAGTAACAACTAAAAAATGCCTTCCATTAAGCATTTTATGAAAAGCTAAATATCGCATTATTTGCATAATTAAGAGTGTAGCTGTATTATTGGCACCAGACAGACCGCAAAAAAACAATCGTGGCGCCCGTGCTACGATCCGAGATATCTTCTGAAGAAAAAATCATGTTCTGTCCTTGCATAATGATGGAAAATCTCTGTCGGTGATTTCTGCCATGATAGGAAGGTCTTGCACCATTGTTCGGCGTATCATTGCTAAATATAAGCAATTTGGACACGTAGAAATTGGGAGAAAACCTGGTTGCCGCCCAAGTTCACTCCAAAAGAAAACCGGCTGGTAGAGTATGAGGGACAGTTTCTAGTTTACTGCTGAAATTTCACCTGAGATTAAGGTTATATCAGGTGGAACTGTCTCGGTCCACTGTTTCACGCAGGCTTTAACGGGCTGGTATGAAAGCACGCGTCCCCGTCTCCAAGCCCCTGATTTCTAAAAAAAAAAAAACAGAAACGTAAGATTCCCTTTGTTCAGGAACATGTCGTCTGGGCTGATACAGTAGTCTAGGGTACATTTTAGTGGCGAATCAAAGTTCAAAGTCATCGGATCTGACGGGAAATCATGTGCGAGTCGTAAAGTAGGAGAGACTGTCCGTGAAGTGTGTAGAGAAAGCAGTGAAATTTGGTGGAAGAACTGTGATGCTTTTGGGAGTGTTGTCTACTGATGGGTCGAGACCACTAAGTCACTAACATGGCAAAGTTAATGCAGAAGTTTATAAACAGTTGTTACAGCAGCATTTGCTTCCATTCGTACGCGCCACAAGTTTGCAACCCCCACTTTCATGCAATATAATGCTCCCTGTAAAACCTCTGTTATGAACTGGCCGCCCCTAAGCCCAGATCTGAATCCAATTTTGAACCTTTGGAGCATAATTGGGGACAGAGCTCACAGAAGGAAAATGCAGAGGATTTGCGGATGATACTTTAGGAGGAGTGGGGCGCTAACTCTCTATTTGCAATAAATTGATTAGATCTTGTAGTCGAAAATGCGCAGCAGTTATAGATAGCAAGGGAATGTTCACTGAAATTTAATATCGGTTCTTTTTTTTCTGACTGCTTGGACATTTTTTGGGGTGTTCCTTAACTTATGTACATTCTCACAAGGGCAAACTTCTGCTTTTTGCTTTAATGTTGATTGTTTTTCAGTAAATGAGTGAAATGCTCTCGAATTTTGAATTAAAAATGCTGAATAATTGAATGAGTTATATTGCAAAGTACAGCTGTGTGCGTGTTCTGCTTTTTCACAATAAATGATTTTCCTGAATTCTTTTCACTCTTCCTTAACTTCTGCACGCCACTGTACAGGCCCCTGCTTACCTCTTGTCGCTCTGCCTATACCAGAGGTATACAGACTCTTGTCGCTCTACCAGCTGCTCTTAAAGTATTCTGCTACAACGCTGCCATACTTCAATAATTCCTTCGTCGACCATTTTTTTCTCCCCTTCGTCTTTGAGGTCTTTTGTATGCTACTGGTCTTTTCTTCGCGGTTTTTCATATTTATTTTGCCACTATGTATCTCACACACGCTTTCTTTTCTTACTCGACAGCAAAGGGAGCTGGATTGAACTTTACCATTTCTATGAAACAAAAATCATTAATGCATATAAGTTGCTTGGAGGATTCACAGCTTGATATATTTTTTCCTAATACAGTTGATCCTGCTCAATATGACTAACGTGTAAAACTACCAGCTGCATGATACGGCCAATGTTGTTGGGGCGAAGTATTATCCGCAAGGCAGCTTCAGATGTTGTGGACAGCGTTCCGTTTATACGGACGAATT
Organism: Parhyale hawaiensis; assembly: GCA_001587735.2. NCBI lineage: Eukaryota > Metazoa > Arthropoda > Malacostraca > Amphipoda > Hyalidae > Parhyale > Parhyale hawaiensis. Next base: position 946,803 of record LQNS02278082.1, read on the forward strand.
CATTATCAAAAAATTACCTAATAAATGACTTGTCAATTGTGTTATGCTATTTCCTATTAAGAGGCATTTGTAAGTTAAAATGTCACAGTCGACGAATGTTTAAATTTACCAATTTTCAGGAATTTTCAGGAGTTCTTAGCAACCCCTCTATTTCACCAATTTATTTAGACTTCGAAATAATGTATACCTATTTAGTGCGGGTTATTTATTTACATTTACTACTTTAACCTCTGTAATTACAAACGGGTGAGAAAAATTAACCGAAATAGTATGCTTATTAGCCAACATATTTTAGCACAGACTTAACTCATGATACATTTCGCATTTATGACCAGCCGGTTATAGTGGCCAAATCTGGGATTAAACGGGGTCGACATTAGTATCGTGCTTTTTTGCGCAAACGACCTTCATATCAATACATAACTGTAAGTGCAGCACGTGCATCCCAGAGAAGCATTTTCAATAATATACCTAGTAAGTGCTTACTGTCCTGCTTATAGGTAAATCATCATGACGCTTTTTCTTTTGTGCCTACTAGTTCCTATGTAACATTCTGGTCTTTATATGCTGTTGTTTTCTACTTTCGCTTTGTTCAAAAATGTGTTCTTTTTTTCTCAGTCTATCTACTGTAATGCAGTATTTCTCTTCTCTTTGGAACGCAGCGTTTCGTGTAGGAGGCTTAACTAAGGAATTCATAATTATTAAGTGGTGACTTCAATAAAAATTCTGTTTGAACTGAAATGGGAACCTCAATACCCAAAACAATAGTTTTGCCGGGCTCACGCAGATGCTCTGACGAGCGCCGCATTCCCCTAAAATTGCTTCAGTTTCTTTTACGACTTAGTCGTCCATCCTGTCACCTCAGAAAATATGGGGTTGGCCATAGTTCATTGTCCATGTCGGTTCCCGTCATTACGGGGAGCTGCGCCTCATTGGGGCGACACATGTTATCGAAACGTTAACCCTATCTTAACCAGGCTCAGTTACCTCTATTCAAGGACTCTTTCTGCTTTAGGATTGCCGTTGTAGAGAAACAGCACAGTTTCGGCACGATAGGCGTATAGATCAATAAACTTGGCTGTGCAACCCAACATTAAATTTCATTCACAGTCGTTCTTGCTATATTTAAGTTACCCTTTACGCCCTGTGAAATGCACAACTGCAGTCGACTTCAGTTTTAGAACTTTACTGTTGAAAATGGAAGGCTCATTTTGACAACTGTGAGCACCCATTCTTCCCACCATCCCAACTGCTTTATAGGTCAGTGCCCTCGCAAAGGACTCGAAATATCAGAAACCTGACGCAGCAAGACTTCCCTTTTCTGGCAAGAAGCATCATGGTTGTGCTGTGGAGTATTAGCTGATATAATACCTTGGCTTTAGCTAGGACTTCGGAACGTCTGTTGCTCGAGCCCACTGGACTTCCATCCATTTTCAACTCCTATGCTGTAGATTCATCGTTCTTTTCTTCCTTTTCCAACTCACTGCTGCCATACACATCGAGTCTGTGGGAAACAATCTCTCGTTTGGTGAACCATTTCTCTTGATGCACTTTCTCCAATCCTTATCTACATGTATTTTCAAACATGAAAAATTTATTTACTGGAAAGATTCAACTACTCCTTAATATGCTATTCATCATTTACTGTGTTTGCGTCTCCTTGGGGATTGCTCATACTCGTAGGTTGTCCTCGGCTTGGCTGGATTGCACCGATCGTCTTAAGCTTTAGGGTTAATTATCTGCCAGTATCTACATCGTAATTTATCCCCATGGGGTTTTACTCTCTTTTTCTCTTATATAACTGCGCTTCCGTAGGGGCGCTGATCCTCTGTGTGTAGCATCCCCCATTTATCTTGACATGGTCTAAGTCCTGATCTTTTCCACACCGCCGCATAGCCTCGGCTAATACTATAACCTAATCTGCTCCAGGCTGCGCTCGGCTTCTGGTATTTATTTTATTGTCTCGCCTGCAATTCTTTTAC
>LQNS02278082.1:970293-982931 GCA_001587735.2 Parhyale hawaiensis
GTACGACTCACTGCTTCTCAATGCGAGCGACTCACTGCTTCTCAATGCGTGCGACTCACTGCTTCTCAATGCGTGCGACTCACTGCTTCTCAATGCGTGCGACTCACTGCTTCTCAAGGCGTGCGACTCACTGCTTCTCAAGGCGTGCGACTCACTGCTTCTCAAGGCGTGCGACTCACTGCTTCTCAAGGCGTGCGACTCACTGCTTCTCAAGGCGTTCGACTCGCTGTGATTCATTACCAAGAAATTTGAGTACAAATCCAAGAACATACACAATCATTACTTGGTACAAAACGCTAGTGTGTCCTCATTTAAAATTTGCTTTTCAATTCCGGGCGCCACATAAGTGCAGACTGCAGAGATATAGATATAATAGAAGGATTCCATCGCAGAGCCGCAAAACTGATACCTCGCCTGCGAAAAATATCGTACGAGTGTCGCGTACAGGATGTGACACTTATCTCGCGAGCAAAGACGACTCAGGGGTTGACTAATAGAAACATTCTAGTACCAGAATGATTTCAGTGGACTTAAATGGTTTCAACGACGGGTCGACAATGACATTTTACGGCAGAGAAGTAGATGATTATCTCCGAAACAACGGCCGAAAAGTCGAACGTATACGATCAAAGAACTACTCTGAAGAAGCAGTTTTCCCGTGCAGAAACGGTTAACGCGTAGAACAACCGTATTCATAAACATTAGGAGCAACATCCTCCACAGCTATGAGCTCCTCCTCGAGGAGTCACAAGCTCGTAACGGCAAAAGTTTCCGAGGCCATCTCAAACCATTATCAATCATGCCTAAGTTTCACGAACGTCTCTGAGTCTTCGAAATTCTGCTGCAACTACAGTAAAACCCCTCTAATTCGTACAGCATGGGGGGAAGGGGGTGACGGATTAGCGGGGATTTCGGATTACCGAGGTACTCACAAATCCAAAAAAAAAACTCTGTATTCTGCACTAAAACGGATTATAGAGAGATTGTTGATAGCTTCTGCACAGCACCTCGCGTAAATTTCTCGTTCATCACCCCCTTAATCCGAAAAATAAGAAGCGCCTTGTACGGATTACAGAGGCATTTGTGCAAACTCTGTACTTTACCCTATTAATCCGAAAAATTCTCATTTGTTCAGATTACACTTCGAACTATCGTCCGATGTTCGAATTAGGGAGGGGTTCGGATTATTGAGGTGCGGATTAGAGAGGTTTTACTGTAATAGCTGTTGCAAGAGTACCTCCTAGACTTGGCTTAATTTTTAAACTTTTTTCCTGCTCACTTCATCTTTATTCTCCGGTATCTGCATTATCTGACATAGCGGCAATGGCTCATGGGGGCCGGAGCGTCTGTTCCGGATGATCTTTTCGAATTGGCCTTTTGGTTCGTCTACTGCCAGCTATCCAATTTAAGGATCTTAAAAAACTGCTTCCTAATGTTTCCATTTCCCTGCTTGTCAATGTGTCCGACTTACTGCTTCCCCAATATGTATGACTCGATGCATTCCAATGTCTCCGATTCCTTACGCCTGTGTCTCCGACTCCTTACGCCTGTGTCTCCGACTCCTTCCACCCGTGTCTCCGACTCCTTACACCCGTGTCTCCGACTCCTTACACCCGTGTCTCCGACTCCTTACACCCGTGTCTCCGACTCATTACGCCTGTGTCTCTGACTCCTTACGCCTGTGTCTCCGACTCCTTACGCCTGTGTCTCCGACTCCTTACGCCTGTGTCTCCGACTCCTTACACCTGAGTCTCCGACTCGACAGCGCTGCTTAAATATGACCCACAGCATCCCCGTCCGCTGAGTGTTAGTCCTCCCCCTTATATGATCCGACAGCCCCTGCCGGCGTCGCTCCCCTTTGTCTATTTACACAGTGAAATAATGAAGCGCAGTCGATAATACAAGTTTGCCTCCCTCAACTTCTAAGCTTTAATGGATGCTGCTAATGAATACCACAACAGTAGACGCTCGCTGTATACCGACCTCTGAACTTCTGTCGAAGTTGGCGAGTAGCGGTCTCAGCACCGTGTTCCCTGAGGGTGTATGCCGCTTACGGGTAACAGTTGTTAAGGGATCTTTCCTCTGGGGAATTTCTATGGGGAAAGGAGCCCGTGTAGAGCGGAAGCACCGCCTGAGTAAGATGGAATTAACCCATAAGTGTCGGAAGTAAGCGTCACTTTTCGTTTGAATAGCGCTAAATGTATCGTCTATTTCCCCTCTTCGTTTCGCCCTCAAGGTTTTCCTACAGGGATTTCTTCACCCCGTCCTATCCAACAGACCACGGACGTTAAACTATCAGCTCAATGGTATAATATATTTCAAATATGTACTGAAGATATCGTAGAAAAAAAATAAGTAGCAGAATTATCTTTAATATAATTTGTTCTAAAAGGGTAAGAGCAAGAGGAAGCGACGGTACCGTGAGCGCCTTATATAACCACTACTTAGCCAAATCTACCTAACTTTACCTAACCTAAGTTTACCTAACCTAACCTAACTTAACCGAATTTAATCTAACTTAATCTGCGATACCGCGAGCAGCACAGCCCACGAACTTGAACGCCGCTTGCTCGCACACCGATGCGCGTACACAGAATCGTCGCGAACGACGAGAGCATTGACCGACGACCTCACCGATCCCCACTGCTTAGATTACACTGTTGATGTGCAGTAGTAAACCTAGCAGTATGATAACCGAGATAATGACATGCTTTTGATATAGATTTCCGATACACTTCTGTATTTAAAAGGAAACAACTTCGAGGAAGTCTAACAATAATTTCTCTTCCATCTGCAAGTCAGTAGCTGAGGTTGACGTTTTGAGTAGACTTCGGGGGAGTGAAGTGACAGAAAATAAAACCGCTATAGATGTCCTGTGATTAGAGCTCTTCTGGAACTGTTGCATTTTGAGGAAATTACGCAGAATTACGTTCAGAAAACAATATTAGCGCCACTCCGCGTTGGCCGCACATGCCTGACACAAGCCTGTATGACTGCGATAGTTGTCTAGTGCGAGTCACTATCAAGCATGCCTGACTGCCTTTATTATAACGCTTTGCCACTTTTGCATTGGTTGGTAGTTCTGATGCGCACTCTGATGTGTTGTGCGGAAAGCTTGTGAACCACCTAAAGTTGCTGCATCATTTCCTAGACGCTCATGAAACTCGACCAAACGTATTCCTTCCCCGAGATATTCACCTAAACTTTCTGCTCCTCACAGAAGTCAAGTGTACAGGTATTCATTTCTTTACGACCGCGAAATATTTATCCGCGTAATTTCCTTATCGCGCATTTATCTTGTGACCGCACTTTCTCCACAGCGCAACTGACTTCAGAACGATACTGCAGAAAAAGATCTTATTCTGTCGTGTTTTCAAAGCTGCCGGCCATAGCATAACAGCAGCTCCATAAAAGTTTCCAACATTTGGCCCTTCTTAAGAAACGGATAGAAAGAAATGCATCGCAAAATATTGTAAAAGTGCACTGAGAGAAGCCAGGCGTGGTGGGAATACACGTGAATGCGTGTCGAAAGCTTGTCCCAAAACCAGCACGCCAGTGCGTGCACTAATTGCACACATAGGTGTGCTCTAGACCCTCAAATCGAACGCGTGCTATGGGGAGTGGGTGCTCGCGCATCTCTAGATACGCGTACGAGCGAAGCAGTTTGAAAAAATATGCAGTTTGTTGCCCATGACATCTATACCTACTGTATGTAGGGTGTCGGAAGTGTACAAGCAAACAATATCTATCTATACTATACTAAAGGTTTGTGAATCTTGCTTGCTTATTTATTTGTGCCGCGCTTGTTTGCACACAGCTAGCTTCTTTGCTTTTAGACGGGAAGAAATTCGAGGGACTAGGGCAATAGGGCGTATCCATGATACGCACGTTGAACCAGCCCCTCGGTTGCAAGAACGGGTACGATAATTGAAAGGGGCTACTAAAAATACAACACAATAGGGGCGTAGAATACGCCTCGCGCTTTGGCGTGGACGTGGAAAATATGTCAGAAGGTCGAACACATGCCTAAGCGTGCTCACACAGCACTGCGACAGCGTTTTCTGGAGCTTAGAGCACGCTTGCGGAAGCCAGGATTTTTTTTTTTTTTTTTGAGTGATAGAAGGAAGTTTTAGTAGTTGGTAGAGCGATGAGCCACTATAAAACCATACACGATGAAATTAATCCTCATCAATTTGTTTGCTAAGGTTCTGTTTTCATTACGTAATGGCCGTATGCGTATTTGTGCCTGTGCATTTCTTCTAATCTGTAAGTTTTGAATCGTACAAATAACTCTGTATGTACCTATATAATTATGTAAAGTATATAACTTTGGATTTTGAAACTAAATGAACCTGGGTTACCAGTCTTTTAACATAGGCTTCTAACATTCTGTTAGTTGCGCCATAAAAAAATATTTTCTCTTGAACAATTCGGCAAAAAAATCAGTCAACTTTAAACTAGAAATTATCATTGTACTCGTGATTTGGAGATGGTGCGCTTTGACGACGACGGTTAATCTTGGAACTGAGAGTGCGCGGTCGTGGAGGAATACCTGTACTTTGCTTTCCAAATTTTGCTCAAAATAGCCCTAACGTGTACCGGTATCTCTTGATCTTGCTACTTGAAACTACTTCGCTTTGAATAAGTGCATGCGTGCGACAGGATGGAAATATATAATTTGATCATTTACAACCTGTTGCAAAATTAGCATTGGGTCTCGTTGGGTGGTACATTTGAAAGTTTTTTTTTTTTAACTTTGGTAACTTTCAGTTTTTTACGGACACTGTAGCGGTCGTGGTGAAAGAGATGCTTTAAGGACGAGAGAAAATGTACGTGTGTCCGGACTGTTCGTTCCGGGGCATTGTCTGTTCGGGGCTGAGAGCTCTGATCGAGCTTGTCAGAGCGGGGTCGCGTACTATGCTTCGGGCTGTGGGTACTCGCGAGGGTTTCAGAACTTTGTCGCTACTGCGTCTAGATATAAGAATCCATTTTGTAGGCTACTTGATACTAAGACGTTTGCATAATTTAAGACATTAAGAGATCACTACGTCGTAGCAGTAAAGGAGTTAGCATTAAATACTCTAAAATATCTATGCACCACGTTAACAGATAAATAGGTTTATGAAGAGAAACTGACAATTTTTGATGCGTGTATCCCTAACATTTCAGGAGACTGCTATGTCTAGGTAAAGGTACCTTCATCATATGAATTTCCCATGTCTGCATAAACCTACATGTTGAAAACATAACCCTCCTCATTGCTTTGCCGTCAATCCAATACACCCAACAGACTTTGTTGGTAACTTTTTCAAGTAAAATCTGTCGGAACCTACCGTGCACGTGTATACGGTATGTGTAAGCTGAGGGGTCATTGGGAGCCGATACGTGTATAGACAAACTTTGTGCGAGCTTCAACGTATTCAAATTTTAACCAGAACTTCAAGCGACCTTGCTTAAGTTTAAAACCTAACTGCAATACCGTACATTAAGAACTAACGAGACAGTACTTGTACCCAAACCGGCAATTTAACATTGTTTTCGACTGATCGAGCTTAGGTCTACTACGTAAGCGTCAGCAAAAATAGACCTAGGCCGATCTTTGCGATCAGACGCTGCTGTGAGGATGTTCTCTACGTAGTGCAGCTCGCAGGCTAATTAAGGTTCAGCACAGAGATCCCTTTGTCCCTTTTTGCGTGCCCACTGCTTTAGACATACATTGTTGTAGTATGGAATACGACTGTCTTCTAGTAAAATAATGGTATGGAGTTCGTCATTTTTAGTCATATAATGATATGTCGCTCGAATCACTTCTAGGAAAATACTGGTAAGAAATTTGTGACACATTTCGTAAAACGACGTTCCCATAATTATCGTGTGAATAAATTAGCTCGAAATCATTGTGGTTTCATGGTTTCAGCTGTTGGAAGAGTTGAAAACTGCAGCTAAAGTAAATATTATGCGAGAGAACCGAGCGTGTTTGCTTTTGTCACGTTCACGAAATGGAATTACAGAATATCTTGAGTTGTCGCTGCGTGGGGTGACACAGGGAAGCTAAAAAGTCGTTGAGGTAAAAGAAAGTGACCAACGGTAAAATTCTGTGCGTTGGGCAAATAGTCATTCGTAAAAGTTTAAATGGAAATGTGAATTGGCAGGGTGAAAATGGGAGTGTTGGATATTGCTGATGCGTAAAGAGAATAGCGACTGAAAGTTGGACGGAGATGAATCTTAGTGAGTCGCAGTTTTTGAATATGCGGATGGTAGTTGTCTGCCTTCAACTGGGAAAAGATACACCAATTTTTTTTAGCCGAGAAATTTTGTGGCAGCTTAGAAATGAATTACAGGCCACTAGGTAATAATTTCTTGAACGTGGAAGGCGAAACAATTGTCTGCCTTGACAACTTTTGTGGAAGTTTAACGAGAAATCGCTGGCAGCTGAGTTTTATTAAATTTTGGTTGCATCCAGTGAGAGATAAATTTGAAAATTTTTTTAGGAGTTCAACGGTGAAATTAATTAATTATCAACTGCTGAGTAATAACTTCTACGGACATGCACGGATAACTTATCATTTGGAAAATATTTTTGCCTCTTAATAAGAAAATATTGGCGACTGAGTATTACTGAACGTACGGGCAGCAGTTAATAGACTCGAACTTTTACATTATTCTCTAGCGGAGAAATTAAGGGAGACCTGGGGGCCGAGCAGATTTGAGCATGCGGAAAGAAATTACTTATATTGTGTTTTTTCATAGAAATTTTCGTAGGTAATGTGTTCTCTCACTGATGCAGAAGTAAACCTTTATTTTTTGTTGAAGTGACACTCAATTTATTATGGTACAGTGCTGAAAATTTACCATTAGGTTCAGTTTGTGCTATAGGGGCACGCAGAGATCACTTCAAGCAGTGAAACTAACACGCTTTCATTTGACAGGTTCCATTTTTCTTCGTATTCGATGTACTTAACTTTCTCTTATCTATATTGACGGTCTTGCCGTCCATCTCCCTTTCTTGACTTAAGCAGGGGTAAGCGATCTTTTTCCTCGGATTGGTTCCCATTTTACCACTGCATACCACGAGAACCTTCTTGTTGCTCCTTTGAAACGCCATGTGGGGTAGTATGTAGAGACGCTCAGTCAAACTTAGCTTGCTTAATGCGTTGCTGTTTTCAAACAAAGTTTTAAACGTCCTCTTGGGTCGATATTATGGGCCGTAGTCTATAGGATTGTATTAGGTCCGCCCATCCTATGTTACTGGGAGCAACACCCTCTGGGGGGGAGTGGTATGTAAGCTTTATCATACGGTATGTAAGATTTATCTTGGGTTTTGGGGCATCATTTCATTTCTTTGCGTCCACTTTCCTTTCATTCCAGTGCTCCTATAGTTGTCACTTTGTGTTCGGTTCTTCCTCCACGTTCTCGACTCTTTGTTCAAAGGCACGTTGGTCCTGCGTTGGAACACTGCCGTGCATGGAGGTTCCACGAGTCTATCGTCATACTGTTTTTCCCTTACTAGTTTCTGCATTATACCGTCTTTGTAGCGGAAACGGAGGCTTCTGTTATTCAATTTTCAGTGAAGTTTAACAGCTACGCCAAACGTAGGAATTCCGACTGCGAAGAGTTGCTCCCAAACTTTTCAGTTTGGGAGTAAGAAAAATTACTAGATCCATATACGTGATATTCGCAAAATAACTGCCTTGGCTACCACACTTAATATCTTTGCAGTTGAAGCATTTCAGTGCTGACATGAACGCACTTAGCTCTTTGTGTATAGAAGAGCAGCAGGGAGCTCTCCTAGTCGCATCAATATGTCAGAGGTGAGAGTTGAGCCCAAAGTCCCTCTCCTGAATAGTTAACACCTGGGCGCTTTAACCTCACCGGCGGAGCTGCGGCGATACCTGTACATAATTTAGTTTAGTTTGCAGCTGCCTGCGCTTGTTTGCGCTCTTCACTTATATTGCGCCCTAATTATCACAGCTTCGCTCCTCATTTGCTACCCAAGATACGCATCATTGTATTAGGTTCGTCGTCGGGTTTACTAATCTTGTGCTATAAAGAGTCGAGTCTTCTATGGGAGTCAATCGGTTGCCTTAGGTTGATTTTCGAGACCTAATTTTACTTGCAAGGATGTCTAATTTTCACTTGGTTTGCGTGTGTCTGCTCAGCTTTGGTAGTGTTCCATTTAGTTTAATTTACAGACCCCTGTTCCACTGAACTTCGTTTCAAGTCAGAGCTCATTGGGTCGAGGGCTCAGAGGTCCCGACGTGTTTATAACATCGGTCCTAGTTTTGCTTTCCTTTTTATTTATACTCTTAGGGATTCTCGAAAGGTGTTCTTTACTTCCTCTTTTGCCTGACTCGCATAAGCAGGCTTCCCGTGTTTGCTTTTTTCCATTATACACGAGTGTCGCACAAGAGCCTCTAAAGCCTTCGTTCGAACGTCTCCGCATTCGACTGCGTCGTTGAGTCCATTTGAACAGCCGCAAAGTGCCGGTTACCTCAGTTTAGTTTTCCGTCATAGTTGTAGAGACATCCGGAAGCAGCTGATACGACTACTATTTTAGTAAATCTTTCCATATACTATTTTAGTAAATCTTTCCATAGACTATTTTAGTAAATCTTTCCATAGACTATTTTAGTAAATCTTTCCATAGACTATTTTAGTAAATCTTTCCATAGACTTGCAGTCATGTTTAGAAGGACGCAAGGCAACATATACAGTACGGACGCTGAGAAGAATGAACGTAGGGCAGAAGATTGTCATTCGAACAAGTGCCTTTCCACACCCCTTTTTTCCTTCGTGTGTTTGCGTCACCGTTGCCATAGATTGGCAGGCTGAAAATTTTCATTTTGCTTGCGTATGTCTTAGTTCTTCTGAATTCAACATCTATCTTTTTGCTCTCGGCTCGTGAAGCACAAAACACTTCAGGAACCCCTCATGTGTTTTTGCTGTAACTACCTCTGCGTTTCTCTACGCTTCGATTCTCTCTTTCCCTGTCGAACTCTAGATGGAATCGTACTCTTGCTCGTCGCCGTTTGCAAAAATTGATATCTTGGGCGTCCCCTCTGTTTACATCCACTCTTCAGTGCACGGCTCCCTGCTGTAATGTTCTCATACCTTCACCGGGTCTTGCAAAGGACGAGAAACCATCTTCTCTGCTGGCGTGTAGAGCTCCAGGTATTATTTCGTGTTGTTTACGTTAATCGTAGCAGAACCCCCGAGCGAAAAGACGACACTTTGCCGACATCCAACATCCATGCTACTATGTAGATTTTTAACAACGGCTCCAGCTAATAACATTAACTTCACACGCCTTTACCTATGCTAGTGAGTATATTATTGTTACTCTACTGTCTCCAGATATATGTAACTTCCGCTGCAGACATAAGGGAACAAGGTGATGAATAGGCCTATCATTCTAAGTTTTTCTGGATTAGCATCAGTGACGTGTCTCTCCCCTTTGCTGTCATCTGAACTCCAGAATACCCCTTGCAAACAAAGCCCTCAAGAAATAAGCCTTTAAAATATACAATGTCTAAATAAGACGCTGGTCATGATTAAAAGTGCCATTCCTACGAACACTGTGTTCTATAATCAGGTCGTTGGAGGGTTAGAGAAATTAAGCTAACATTCATCTAACAGTTTTACTTATTTTCATGATGTTGCCGGTAGTCGCTGTCTTTAGGGCCTTACACAGCTGCCTATTCTTACCCACACCCATGTCCTTTCTTTCTTCATGCTCATTGGCCTGACTTTCGAAAGAGATAAATAGGTATCTGCTAAAAGTACTTGCTCTAAAATATGACGTTATGCAATTGCAATATGAGAATCAGTCTGATAAACGCGGGCCCCTCATTTCTTCTCCCCTCGCACTAATATAGTTCCGAATGAACTCCATTTTTTTCGCATTTTGCGCCGAGATTTTCTATTCCTCGTCCAATAGTGGAATTATTCCGTGATATAGAAGGCTTTATGGCAAAGTCACGTTTTAACGAGCAATAAAGGCCATGAGTTGAGGCCTGGGAGATCTCGCCTTTGTACTCTATGGCCGCGTCTTAATTTCCATTAGGACTAATTGCTGTTCTCTTATTTCGCCTTCTGACTTCCTGCGTGATAACTTGAAGCAGAGTCGGGGGGTCAGTGCAGTAAATCCTGCAGCCGCTGCTCTTTGCATGCTTTCTAATTGTCTCCACCGGACTGCACGCAGTAAATGATCGCTATCCCGTCTGGGGAATAATGCGTGGAAATTTTTAAATATTCGCATGTGCCTCTCAAGGTATTTTTTCAAAAATATATTTAAATTTGATACGAATTACCTACCAACGTTAGAAAACTGCTTGGCGGATGTAGTCAGGCTATCCCCCTAAGGGGTTAAAGAAAAATGTCATTATCATGGGCCATCCTTGAAATTGGGTCTTAAAAATTTACTCCTTTGAAATACCTGCCATTTCTGTGTTGAAGTAATAGAGACTTATCACTATTTGCCAGATACGTACAGCGTAACGTTAACATTACGGTCTAACAATAGAAAACAGCTCATTGATTCTACTTCCATTAACATTTGAGGAGAACCCACCACTTTTGCTCGGGAACTTCTAGCCCAGATGAGGCACACAAGGGCGATCAGAAGGTTATAAACTTGTAATGGGTGGCAGTCTAAAAAGGTAATGCGTTCATATATTTATATATTTTTTCTCAAGATTATTTAGCGAAGATGATGAACAAATTTAAGAGACAGGCGTTCCTCTGACGGCACTTGAGTAGGCTATGAATGTAAGAGAACATATCTGCCTTTTCCTCCCTTCAGGGGTATACGATTGGATTAGATTACGTTTGTCCATCCTATATTGTGAGGAATTGTGCCCACATGAGGATTCTATATGTATCTTAGCTAAACCATCAGGGCGTCTGTCTTCGGGTCCACTTTGCTTTCTACCGTTTTACGCTCCTACTGACGATGCTTTCTCTTGTTTTTCCTCTTCTTTTCCGACTTGCTGTTCTCCTTCGCGCTGATCCGTCGTGCGAGGGTATCAAGTTTGTTCGGTTTTCTATGTGTCCCTTATATTTCCTCTCTTTGGATCAGAGCGTACACTGTGAGTAGGTAGTCTTAAAATATGTACACAATAATTAGGGGAGTCTGAGAGCGCATACTTCCTGCAAGCAAGGCACTGTTGAGGATAAATTCAAATTGTTTCTTAAGCCGGCCGGGTTTTCTTTTTTTATCATCACCAAAATTTGGTCATTTGTGCCTTTTGACATTCATAACTGTCTCTGTATTTTTTTTTTTTTTTAAGATCGTTCCGTTACTTTTTGAGTTATGCTTTCACAAACCCTGAGACTGACATATAGCCAAACACACAAACTGATGAACCGATCATCCCTAAAATATGATCGTTTGTGCCTTTTAGCATTTCTAGCAATTCCTGGAAATTTCATGAAGATCCGTTTTTAACTTTGACTTATGTTTCTATGACAGATATAGGCAGACACGAGAACGGTTGGAAGAAAGTTAATCATACATTCCTTCTAATATAAGAAACATTTCCTGTAAATATAATAATGATCCATCCATAACTTAAGTTATTTTGGTGACAAACTGTATAACAAACTCAATGAAAACATAACCACCTAAGCAGAGGTAAGAGTTTACAGCATTTTCTTATTCCCACATTAGGGAAACTTGGCTCGCCCGTCCTCGAATATGGGATGGAGAAGGGAAGTCGTGCCCCAGATTACCATAGCTTTGGTTTAACTTTCGGGATTCGTTTTTTTTTCGCGCCCTACTGTATTTTCTTCTGTTTTCAAGTCCGGTTTAAAGGTGTTTTTTATTGTTTTTCCTGCCCTTCCTCGACTTGATGTGCCGATGCGCTCCTGTCGAGCGTGAAATCGCCGTCCTGCTAAATAAACGTAGAAAGTCTCCTGAGCCGCCCACGCCAACTAGGAAGACTGTATACACTGCCTCGTGGTGCAGATATTTATAGAGCCTAGTGGATTGCATGGCTGTAGTCGACCACACACTCAGAACTACGCCGTTATAAATAGAAAGCCCGTAGTGTGGTTGAAACCCCCAACTATCTCCATATTGCTTGTTAGATCAATGACTTCGCAGTTGATGGAAAGGACCGAGTTCTCAAGCATCCAAACTTCGCCTCCCTGGCGGGGAATAGACCCCCCCCCCCACTTACAGACAACGAATGAGCTTTTCTCTTAGAACCCCATTGTCGTCGATAGGAAGGGTATATTCTGAGGATATCTAATTACTTACGCACCCATGTCAGCAGCGTGCAACAAAGTCGATTTCCCCTTTTGCTGCTTCAATTTTCCTCTGTCAGTTTAACTTCTAGTTAATATTGCAATAAATTTCTTTCGCCAAAGTCACCTCCTTCCCTAAGTCATCCAGTCTTTATTTCTGCTTCCACAGATTATATTTCCAAGATTTGTCATCCACTTGGAGCCCATCCATTCTTAATCTCGAGAAAAGGCTTATGTAGCACTCACTCTGATAGCTGTTCTTTTCTTACCCAGAGTCTTCCTACATTAACTCTTATTTGAATTGCCACGGCCTTAGGTTTTAATTCAGGGAAGTGCTCGAGGCGGCTTTGGTACTTTTACGAGAGCCTCCTGTTGGTCTCTTCGCCTTTCCT
>LQNS02278082.1:983193-1000680 GCA_001587735.2 Parhyale hawaiensis
TGTTCTTTTCTTACCCAGAGTCTTCCTACATTAACTCTTATTTGAATTGCCACGGCCTTAGGTTTTAATTCAGGGAAGTGCTCGAGGCGGCTTTGGTACTTTTACGAGAGCCTCCTGTTGGTCTCTTCGCCTTTCCTTTGGTGGAGGGAGGAACGAAATGCGCTTCATCGTCGCCACCGACGAACCTCAGTTGCGTAATCTCTCTAACAGTTTTGTTCACCCCGTGCTATCTCTCTAGTTGGAGGGCTAATATGACTAGTGCCGTAAAGCCAGTTGGTATAATTTATAATTTGAGCGTTACTGTACTCTTCGTATTAGCTCTCCCATAGACCGCAACAGTACTCGACTCTTAGATCCAAAGGTGGCCTCTGACGCTGGCGGCCAAAATGGGAAAAATGGGATTTTCTCAAGAACTACTATGAACATGTCCAGACACGGTCATACAGGTAAGCGCCCACGTGCGTTCCCGCCGTATCCAAGATACCTTCTCCGCAAGAAAAATGTTGGGTACCTTGGAATTTTTTCTTCAGCATTAGATAGGGGGAAAGTTGTAATGCTCTTAATTTCATAATTATTTTCCTAATAGCTCTTGATAAAACCCCAAGAGTCAAGTACTGTTGCAGTCTATAACTCTACAATTTTATTCACCAATGTGCGGTCTATTTAAGAACATGTGCTTCACTAGCACCTGGGTTACACAGTCGCATGTTTATATATGATGCTGCTGCACAATTCACCGGTTACGCTTAAGTACTCCTTTCTAGGTTTTTTTGTATTAAGTTTCATGCGAAAGTTCATAACATTATAAGTGCCTATATTGTAGTCAGTTCCTAGTATGGAGTATCTCTCTGATTTGGTACTAAGGAGTCCACTGGTGCATCATACAGAACTATAGATCATGGTTTCCAAAGTTAGCATTGGTGCCAGCGCAGAAGTCCTAGGAGGCGATAATGCAAAGTGTGGCGTTATAGTGGAGTGAGCGGGGTGGATTAAGACACTGATGTAATTAACTGATGATATTAACGAAATACATAATACTACTTGCAATATATGGTGTGTAAGTGGGGTGCTATAGCGGCGTTAAGAACCCGCCCGACAGCCAGTAGGCGTCAGCGTGGAAAAGTTTGAGAACCAGTAGTCTAGATCGTTAAAATATATTGAAGCGGTTTTATCAAAAATTTCCAAACCAAGAAAATACGAAAGACTAATTTTCGAAAGAGACTTTTTGATACTGTGCGTCAATTACTTCGTGCGCGAATAAAGAGTATATTCATTTACGTAAAGTTACTCTCGCATCGGTATAAGTTGCCACGAGTCAGCTACCAAGTCAACTGACGTGCATTTTTTTTTTCATAGAGATGCGCGCAACGCATTACCGAAATTTCAGGCTTGTTTTATTTTTGCCAACAGAAAGCGGCGCAGCCCCTACCTCTCTGCGCACCAAGTGTTGCTTAGGAATCACTTGAATAAAAAGCAAGGTCCACAATCAGATTGCAACATTACGAATAACCTCTATTCGCACTAATTATATTTTATTACGTATACGAAAAAGCTCATTGAAGTTGCTTTAATGAACTTTCCGAAATATCTGTTGGCTGCTGGAAGTCCAGGGTAATAATGAAATTTAATTTCCTTAATACTACTGTCTTGATATTATTACAACTGATGCATTGAACTAGTAGAAATGTCGCTCTTTGCCACGCAATTTGTTGTTCAAATAATCATAAAGGATTACAGCTCGTTTATATTTCCCTTCGCAGAACATAATATACTTGCGTTCATTTGGAGCCAATGACCGCAACATAAATTATTATTCATGCCCCTTTAAATATGAAATAATTGCAACTTTATTAGTCCTGAAGCTCGACTATATAATATCATTCAACGTCATTGAAATGTGCGCCGTAACCTGTTCTTGTCTGATATAATTATTATTCATTGCTTCCATGAGTTCATTAGCGCCCAACTGCTCCAGCTGCATAATTACCACTTTGTTCTTATTTCTTTTTATCCAGCCAGCCAGTTTGCTGGCGGGCCCTAGGCAACGCATTCAATTAGCGGCTTCGATCCAATTCCATCGTATTGAGAGGCTCGATGAAAAGCTAGCTGACATTCTCTCAAATATTTGAGTCATTTTCAAAGTCATCGGCGTGATGAGCTCCTCTGGTGCCGTGTGATGTGACCCTTGCAAGTGTTAACGAGCTTAAATGATGGCCGAAATTGGCATCATTGTGATGCTGATGATGCTTCGAGGAGAAGCTGATGTGGTGAAGTGTGTAGACGAGGGGGTACGATGCTCCTGGCGCCGAGTTAGTAAGCTCAGTTAGGGCTATTGAAGACAGAGAATTATACCCGGATAACCAATGAAATAGATTTTCATGGGGAATGCCTTCACCATGTATTCGAAAACAATTTCCACTGCTCTATTACTGTAGTTGCAGTACCTACATTTCTACGGTATAGAGATTGGCACAATTTACTATTTTCGGTTTTCTATGATTTTTTTTACTTGGATAGCAACTGCTATGTAACGATCCGTGCAGTTTATGTACATCTACTGTTCTTTAGAGATCAGTGAGTTTACTTGTAGTTATAGTCCGTACTAAAATTGGTTTGAAAATAATAAACCGGTGGACCAAAATTGGGTGTCCCATTAGATAGTATTGTTTGAAAGATTAAAAAACTTGGCACTCGGCGATATAAACTCAATTTCTTATCAATTTGGCTGGTTCAAGTTTCTGCAAGAAGTTAAAACTCAATGCAGGGAGCTGTGCGATTTTTACGAAAGCTTCAGCTCTTTCGCTGTTAGGAATATTACTTATAGTCCGCACGATAGTAAGTGTAAATTCATTATCCGCTTTTCTAATTAGTGTTTTCTTAAGAAGTTACAGCATGGGCAAAAAGGAACAATTTTGCATCTTCAGGTAGAGAAATACTTATCAAGGATAATGCGTTGTCAATTGTATTTGGAGATGGAATTTCCGCTGTATAGTTACTGCAGATGTAATTCTTTCTACTATCTAAAGGTAAGCAGCATATGTTCAGTTCACTTTTTTTTTTAAATGCGGCACTTGCACTTTTCTAGCACTCTTTTTTATGATTTCATTTAAGCAGTTTAAGTTTTTTGTAATTTTTTCTGCCTATAAAACTCGAAATGATGTAATGAATCGAGAGCTTTGCTTTGCGCTCGTTATCCCGTGGTTTGCGGTTCGATTCGTCGTAGCCAGGGAAGTCTTACGATGCCTGACTTCTCGGAAAATCGGGGTGAGTATTTCGTAGAATTTCCCCGGAATTGTCTTAGGTTCCCAACAAGCTTCGGTAACTAATCAACAGTACAAGGTGAAGGACCTGCATCTGGTATTGTGAAATTCCTTTAAATACAGATCCCGATTTCTTCAAAAAGAATCCGAATTGCAGTGTAGCGGTTGCGTTTCTTACAAGTTATGTCCACTGCCAGTCACCGACCTTACCAGTATTTGGATCTGTCTTGGATGGCTCAGTTTTGATAAGTCTTCAATCATTGATACCATAATGTTCACCATTTGTGATCGGCTCCAGCCGTGCTCACCTATGGACCTAGCAATCATTAATTTACAGCCCTAACCATGGCATGTTCAATTCCGAGTTGGGGTGTGCGGCCAGCTGGACTTGACCTTTACTCTGCTCCAGTGGCGGCTCGTGACGGATCAGTAGCAGTTCCTGTTTCCTTTCGCTAAGTGTTACAGATATTATGCAATACTGCTACTCAGTTTCCTTGGGTTGTTTATGAGAATGGAAATTATTGTCTCATTAACAAACCTAATTCAGCGGGCTCGCTCTACTCCAATAAAAGTAGATAAATCCTCGTGTGGGACTGTGCAGCACCCCAGCTAATTACTGATACCAGCTGCCACTACTAAACTCTTTTTTTTCATCACCTGCCACAGGTCATTCTATCCATTACGATCCGCCTGAGAGTGTGCGGTACTGTACAGTACACAGCCTCACCTCCCGAATCTTTCCCACTACTTTTTTCACTTGTCAGTCATTCGTCCTTTTGAGTTCCTAAGCTTCTTCCTATTCATTTCTCTGTCATATCTCCCTCATACTTTTCGAAGTATCTCCCTCATACTTCTCGTACTCCTAGCAGTTACACTTGGGGGCACATTCTAAACTATTCTTCTGAACACTTTGGTGACGGTAGCGTCACTACATTTCGGTAGCTGCCTGTTCTACTATCCCTAACCTCCCAAAACTTTCATGCAATACAGTCCGACGCACTTCGGTACCAGTCCCTGGTAACTTCATATTGTGTGGCGCCTTCGCTTAGCTTCGCCTCCATCCCTGCGCGCTCCAGTTCTTGCTGGCCTTCCTGTTGCATTCCCTCTTCTTGGGCTTCCCACAGCCTGGCCCACCGCCTTTTCTCCTAAGCGAGATGTTATTCATTTTTGCCGCGGGTTACGGCAGCTTCTAATCCGATTAGAGAATTCCGGCGACTTTGTACGCTATGAAACTCGCACTAAGGCTGCACTAATCTCGCCTTTGCTCTCCAGAACCTATTGTTCGTGTACCCCTCTTTTCTCTGGCTCCACGAACGCGTTTTTTACGGCTTATCAAATCATACCCATTTGCTGCTTTCAGCACTAGGAATGGAAAAGCGAACTGGGCCTTTGCTCTTCAATGCGTTTCCTCGTGATGACATATTGCGCTCTGAATTTTAATGTCCTGATAAACTAATCCGTGACTGATTTGTGTTTTGTACGTCTCTTCAAGAGACTGGGATATATGAAATTGTAAGTGCTCGGAGACAGCGCAGATGCGTAAAATGATTGTTAGATAGCAAGAAATGAAATAGTGCACTGATAGCCTCCGCATAGCTTTGCATTTCAATGGTTTACCATTAACTCGAAAAGTTTTACCTAATTGATCTAACAGCTTCCATAGTGTTACTGAATTAGTTTAAAATCGATGGATTCTCAGATTTTCAATAGCCTGATATACTGTAATCGTACTCGCTCCTTCCCTTCACAGGTGGACTTCTCCGAGAAAAACAACACATTTTGGAAGGCGCTGCGACCACTGGAAAAGAACAAATGTGGCGAAATTCTGACTTCTCTATGCTACCAGCCGAGCAACTCTCAGCTAACCTTAACCATCATCAAGTGCCGCAACCTCAAGGCTAAGGACATCAATGGAAAATCAGGTAACTACTCCGGATCCCGGTAATTCCTAGACATCCGTGGAAAACTAGGTAGACATTGGGTAGCTTGTTAGATGCAGTCTTCTCATGGGATGAAAACTTTCCTATGTATCTGCAGCTGTATCCTGCAGTCTTATCACGGCCAGTCCGTCACCTGAAGGACTTGCTTCCAATCCCGCTCGCGGTGATGACAGTCTAAAGACAATAGGGAACGTACCCATTGCGAATAGAAAACAAGGAGAGCTGGTAGAACCAAACTGGCATTGCTAAAAGCATTTATGTCTTGAAGACCGAAAAAGCCACCTGGTAGTTTTGAGCATAAAAACAAAATGACTTTTATACAGACCTATAGTTCAAGCACGTTGTTTCTGTGGACGATAGCGTCCTTTGTGCGTACGTGTATTTTAGAAAACTCGCATAGCAACAATAGATGAATTTTATTGCTCTATTTTTCTAGATATGTGTGTGTTAGTCAATACGAAATGTAAATACGCCGTAATATTACTGCATGTACTTTAGTTCTCCACGTGGGTATATACATTAGAACTTTTTATTTCTCCATCTTACTTTATGCACTTCCTACTTTTTGTCTTGCAATACCTCACGTTTCCATTATTTTTCCTCTTTTTTTTTTTTTTTGCAGTCCCGCTGTCTGTGTTATACGTGTTTTCGCGTGTTTCGCGTATAGTAGTCACTGGTAAACCGTCGTATAGAGTTATTACTTCATCCTCTCCAATTTGTGATGAGCTAAAACTGAACCCAAAATGAAAGGGACCAATTATTACAAAACTGAAAGTGCGCTTCTAAAATGAACAATAAAATTACTAGTGAAACGAGAGCAATGAAAATTACTAGAAACAACTCTTTACTTGAAGCAGCAGTGCGTTACATTAAGAGAAATGACAAAATAAGTACTTGTGCTACGTATGTTTCAACGAAATTCACAACATGTGCTTTTCGGCTCCGCCTTTCACTTAGACACAGACACATTGCGCGGTACATTGGGATATGAGGTCAGAGAAGTTAAGTTATTTCACTAGATGGAAATATGATAGCAGACAAAGCAAATGTGCTCCTACTTTTTACTTCATTCTTGGAACATATCTCGCTAAAAGTAGGAAGAAAGTTCTACTGTACTCTAGGGGAGTCGAACTCCAGCGACCATACAGGTTGCCCTAACCTCGGCTAGGCCTCCAAGATATCTTCCTTTAGTGTCCAGTTCACTTCTTTGTATTTCCACAGTATTGGTGATATTTTGTTCGTTTCTTTATTTCTTTTCTCACATGCTTTTCCCATTCGTTTGAATTCTGTGTGAGAACTTGCGTGCGAGTGGGTTCGCGCTTCTCTCGACATGCCATAGGCTGTATTGATTGGCACATAAAAACCAAGTGAAGCAAAACCTCGTAAGCTTTACTTATCCAGGACTTCTAACCAGTTAGTTGGCTTCGCTCCGTTGGATCAAATTTGAGGCGTTAACCGTGAATCGATTACTCCTGAGACTTTCGAAAACTTAATTGGGCTCCATAACCCGAGTTTTCAGCATTCTCGCCCTCAGGGGTATATGCTGGCGGGCCCTTTTCTGCCACAATATATTTGGGCCTCACGAACCCAGGGGTCCGAAGTGCCTTTTCCGCAAGGGATGTTGCAGCCTGCCGCAGTTCATGCTGACGAGGTTAGTTTTGTAATGTTAGGTAGGCTCTCTATTTTTCCCATTCTGTTCCTCGAGGTGGGCTGTCGACTTTCTGGCAGGAATACCGAGAGAAAATATTCCTACTGATGAAAAGCGTTTCATATATATGTACAAATATATATTTTTTCTCTGTTGAGCTTCACTCCTGAATCGCCTCGCTGCGTCTAGTGTGCTAAACACTGAACTTCATGATAATTCCAGCATTCTCAAATTTAATCGGGTTGCTTCTAATATCGAGAGTGGTGCAACTAGCTCTCTTCTCTAACGTTCCGGACAAGTGAAGTCTTTACGGCTTAGCTTAACTTATCCTGCCATTTGACTGCGCCTCACTTGTCCCTTCTTCCCCTCTTGAGGCCGCATGCTGTGCTGCGTTCTTAGAGATTCAAACTATAACTATTAAGATAGTATTGATTCAATGCAGTTAACTGATGCAAGTCTCCAGTCACTACCGCGTTGCAATTCATGGTAAGTTTACTTTTCGTCCCAGAGCGGCCATAAAGAAATTTATGAGACTTCCCAAGCGTCGCCGGAATGAGCTAAAGTCCGGTAGTGACCACAGCTGGTGCCGGGCTGACCTCCGTCCTAATAAGAACAGATGGTCGAACTTTTGGTTGCTTTCAGTAGCAAATTATGAGAAGACAACCGTACTTTCGCCCGCCTCACCTGGCCACGTTTCGATTTTATACTCAAAGAATTGTGCTGATCGACTTCCACCGCAGTGTTGCTTTACCGTGCAACGTGAACGTGCTACTCAAATTAAATGGGTGGCTGAAATCGTCTAAATAAGAGCAGCTAGCCGACTCGGTACCTGATGTGTAGGTGGCGCTCAGGCTCATTCGTTATACTTTAACCCTTTCGGTATGGACGGATCTCTGTATGCCAGCAGCTGCAGCATTAAGGTCTTGATTATTAAGATCAGCGCTCTGCCTCTTCCTCGGGAAACTTTTACAATATAAAACATCATTGCAAGTAATTACCTCAACCAAGGAGGTTATGTTTCCGTCGGGTTGGTCTGTCTGTCTGTCTGTCACCAAGATAGATCACAATGTTATGGACGGTTTTTGACGAAACTTACATGGGTTGTTTGTTATGTTAGGAAGAGCAGATGATTAACTGCTTGTGAAGATCTGTCCATCAGTTTGTTTGTTTGTTTGTTTATCAACCTATTTTTTTGTTAGTGCCAGAATTTGATAAATAATGGACTGATTTTCAAGAAATTTACAATTGTTTGGTTTATTACAGCGAGTAAATGATAATACTTTCCTGATGTGTTTGTTCGTTTGTTTGTCGCTGTGATTGATTTTGTTTGTTAGCGCACTAACTCAAAAAATTATGGCTACATCTTAGAGAAATTTTAAAAAATTGTTAGTAATGTTAAAAGACTTTATTAATTAAATTTTGGTGATGATCAGTTGGTCCGTTTGTGTGTTTGACTTAGGTTTGTTAAAATGCTTGTAAGCAGCATGATTCAAAAAGCTATGAACGGATCTCCAAGAAAATTACACTCGCACTGTTAATACTATCAAACGGCACAAGGCATCAGATTTTGGTGTTGCCACTAAGAAAATCATGGCTTCAGAGCCGAAATAAATTTTTTCGTTACCGCTGCCTTGCTTGGCGGACGTATGCACTCTCAGAGTGCTCTAGTTTATTCATGTGCTGAATTTTACTACAGCTGAGCTTAAGAGACTGCTATGAAATGTATATGTGTCAGCTTCTAAAAATAAGCTATCACAAGAGCGGAGTTTCGTACTGAAAGGGTTAATTACCTTCAGGTAGCAAACGCGCTACATAATGTAACTCGAGAGGTGTGTTGCAGTCACCATTTCTGGGTCACCGGTGTTACACTGGCGATCCTGCCGCTCACAGAGTGTCACAGTTATAACCCAAACCGCGGCAATGGTGATTGTGAGACGGATTACGGGGAAATGGGTAGTCGCTCAGAAAGTTATTTCTTATATTGGGAACAAAAGGATTATGCACATGAATACCGAGTAAGCTCGGGAGTCCAGAGTAAGTACATACGTTCAGTTACTTCGAGCACCCGTATACGAAATTTTATTTAATACTGAATTTTGTTATTGTAAAGCTTTCACTGCTCGTCAACAGATGGCGTTCTCACGATCACTTTTCGAGTTACGGTGACCAATTTCTAGGTTGCGGTAGCCCAAACTGGGGTGTGATTCCAACGCGCTTATCGCTGAAGCTTTTTCCATAGCTCTTTAATACAAATGGCTATCTTGTAATACTCAATTCGTTCCAAAAGCTGAATGTATTGTATTGATATTACTTCCTATAGAAAATCACGCAGTGTTGCCGTTCTAAGCTTTCCATATCGTTTTATATCTTTTCTTTCTCTCATACGCGTGTGTGGCATTGACACGCACTACTCAGAAGTATTAAGCCGTGTGCTCAGAAAATAGCCAGCTTTGAAATTCTCATGAAGGATAATTTCATTGCTGTGCCCATCATGGGGCATAGGATGGGCCATAGGCCGTATGGTTGGGGTAGATTAGGTTCGCCCATCCTATGTTATTGGGAGCAGCGCCCCCAGGGGGAGGGGGAAGGACCCTGTAGGTTACCTTACCTTAACCGTTAGCCAGGCCTTCTGGACGTCTGTCTTTCGTGCCTCATTTTGCTTCCTTCCCAGCTCATATTCCTACTGATCTTTCTTCCATCTGTTCTTCTTTCCCGGCTGGCTGTTCCTATATGCGCGCACTTAGGGATGTATTGTGGCAGGCGATTTCTCTGTTACAATATATTTATTTGGGCCTCACGGACCCAAGGGCTGTCCCGAGTGCCTTTTTCGCAGGAGATGTTGCATCTGGCAACAGTTCCCGCAGAAGAGGTTATATAGTTTTGTAAACTTAGGCAGGCCTTCTATTTATCCTTTTCTGTTCTGCAAGGAGGGCTGTTGATCGAAGTGGCCAATCTAGACCGCGGAACTCTTACATCTTCCTTCAGTCTTCTCTTCGTCTAAGTTTCATGATTTACGCCTCGTTTCCTTGCCCGTAGTAGCATACTAGGCCACGTAACAAATTCGTGATATTTGAAAACTGCAAGATCATCTCTGCTGGGACGCCTAAGTAGCGGCTACGGAGGTTAAACAAAGTATATAATAATATTCCTATGCACGTTGATCCTGTGTGGGAACACCCTCGTACATTGGTTCCACGTGTCTATCGTCATACTATATGTCTCTTCTTTCTTCCTCTGTGACATCGCTTTTGTTGTGGAAACGGAGACTTCTTCTGAAAATAATAATAATTTCATTGCTATGCTTTCTAGTTTTCATTGAATTGTAAGTTTTTCTCCACTGTGATGCGCGTGGCGTACGTTTACACGACTCGCTGTGCTGAGGCCTGTGTTCGCCTAATGGCCAGTTTCATTTACTGCCCCAACATTTATGACCTGAGCGTAAGAAATTTGCAGCTGCTCATGGTTTACGTACCGATATTCATGCAAGTCCCTGAGGAAATAAGCAAAGCGGCCGTTAATGCAGCCGACTCGGCTGATAGATCGACCCCGTATTCCTTATGCTCCAGAGGAACTCCATAGGCGCTTTTAGCTTATTTAGGCCATCGGCACATCATTCCATTCGTGTGCCTTTTAAGTGCCATCGACTGCAAAAGTTCCATTCAAATACACTTGAAATTCTCCAGAACTTAAGGACGAGTGTTAGTGTGACGCACTTGGAGTACTTTTGTGATGAGAGCAGCAGAGGTTTAGCCGTTCCTTGCAATTTTTTTAGCTTAACCTGTCAAATAGGATTTAGTTTACTGTACCTTTAGGCCTAATCGAAAATCGCCAAATATCGAAAATCATGGTAAATCTCAATAAACTAAAATAAATTGCTTTTATCTGCTACAAGGCATACAATAACTCCAGATATTTTCAAGGATGGTGAAAAAATTCATAGAAATTAACCTAAAATTACGTAAATGGATTGTTTCTAATACCAGCGGCGGGGTTACACAGTCGGACGTACAGTTAGTTTAGTTCACCCTATGTTGAAGGGAGTTGCACACCCAGGAGATACCTCAGAGGTTACCTTGGCGTTATCTATGTATTTGGAGCATCTTTTTTTCGTGCTCGCTTCGTTTTTCATTTTTCTTTACTACTAACATTCTTCATTCTGTTCTGCCCCTTCTTTCCCAACAAGTTATTCCATTGAACTTCATTCTGTGCTTGGATTTCCCTTTTTTCTCGACTTACTACGGGCCCCTGCTTTTTAATTTTTCTAAAAATTTGTTATCCCTGTTTAAGCTTGAACATATATAGATCCCAGTCTTAGGTCTCAGTTGGAACGCACTGTCAACCAAATCTACGGTATTTACTCCTGAAATTCGCGTTACTCTGATACTGATAATAATTTTACGCACTTCGCTATAGATCGCTGCTGCTATTATTATTAAAACTACACGCCCAGGCCTCCATGGACAGGCAGTGAAGCACAACTGAAGCTTAATGTAACGCCAAGAAGCCCAAAACGTTGCTAAGTGAGATTCGTCGAAAACAATTAACAGCTGACATAAAGGACCTAACACGAATTCCGACAACGAATTCCAGGTCAAAACATACCAGGGTAGAAACCACCGACTAAGCTGGATAAGTTCACACAACATTGTTCAATGTCAATGAGAGGCACAAGCCGCAGCTAGTGTGTTTCTCCTAAAGACCGCGAATGCAAAGATAGAAGAGTATAACTAAAGACGCTCTTCGTTGCACACCTTATAAAACATACGCAGTGAGTCCACCCTCCACCTATAGGACAGATTTACCAGATCACACTCGGCACACAGCCTGCTATCTGAGCTAACAATACAGCTTACCTAACTCAATTCAGTATCTAGTCAGTTGCTGTGAATCAAGAGACTCTCTGATTCATTTAGCCTTGTTCGTATAAGCGACGGCATATTAATAATTCCACAGACGGACTTGTTGCAGCGCTGGCTCTTCTAGCTCCCTGAATTTTTCAAGTGAACTTCGTGCGACTCTCTCACCATTTCATGATCCGCCCGACCTTGTCCAGAACATCTCGAGGCTTTTTAACTTTTTGTCGTAAATTATTGAAAATACAAGCGAAACCACGGGAAATCTTGAAATTTTCTTTACCTGCAGGTCATGAAGCGAAGGGAAGCGTAAAATTCGCAAACTTTAGGGATTTTCCGTACAAGTTTTATCGAGTTTGTGTTACTTTGTACATCGTCGGCGAGTTCGCTTTCGCGGCTCGATACTGCATTTTTGCCTCCCATCCCTTCGAGCTAACTTCATTAAAGTGTAAAGACTGCAATTCCGGAGCAGGGGAACACATTTGCAGCTAAAGCGAGTTGTGATGGAGCTCCCTTCCAGTTTTTTCCCGATTGCGCTTCTTCTGCTGGAATTTCTATCGCATCATTAAGGAATCTGCTTCCATCGTAATGTTACGCAGAATAGGGTCATCTTCACTTTATTTACCCCAGTAATGAGAAAACAAATCAAAGGAATTTCCACCCATCAAATTCCAATTTGACTCACTCTCCGTTTAGTGTCTTTATCAACATTATTACTTGTTATTGTATGTTCCCTGTTGCGTACTGCTACTGGTGTATACGTTCTTGGAGGCATGTTATGTGATAGACTTGATCGTGTACCTGATTTACTTTATGTAACCCAAAGATGGACCACAGGGCAGCTGGTTCGTGAGCTAAACCGTAACGGTCAATGCGGCATATGACATCCAGTCAATAGCCTTACTCGTATGGAAAATTACACCCGATTCAGCCGGTTAGGGGTTAAGCTGATTCGCTTATCTTTTACTCTGGGGAGTTGGGCTAATGAGGGCTGTAAAGTCTTCAGGACATAGGTGATAGGTAGGCACTTCTTTTTCTGTCCTGTCCAAGTTTACTCATTCTTTTTACTCCTACTTATGATTTATTTCGCTACTCATCTTCGCTCCCGGATTGTTTCTATGCATGCGTTTTCTCTGGGGTGGGAGCGTCTCGCTTTGCCTAACACGCTGCAGTGGTGCACCGACTGGAACTGCCTGCCTTGGCGTATTCGAGTAGCACGAAAGCTGCACCTATTCCCGTTACTGCAGGAATAGGCGCGCTTCATTTTGGAAGCAAGAATTATTTTTCATTGCACGTTTCTTTGGATCACAGCAAGCTCTATGTGTAAAGAGGCTTGAGCGGAGACAACGATCTTTTGTATTACCATTTTATTTGTTTGCGTCGGTAGCGCGTGAACCGTTGAGGCGCGGGATAGGCTCGTTGCTCTATAACGTTTCCTTGAATTTGATCCCGGGTTTGTTTGCCATACTCCATGTCCCTCCCTATTTCCTCTCTTACAACACCGCGTCGCGTCTAGTCTAGGGAGCCTTAAGGTGGGCCCCTCGACAGCGTTTTTGGTCCCATGCATGGTACTCGGCGTCCGAATGACTCGCTGTGCCAGTTTAGAAGGCAGGAAACTGCAACTTTCCGAGTTCTGATTCACTGCAAATTGGAAGAAATATCCGAAACTTTACCAGAGACGTTTGTTTGGAAAATTGACTTGTCGGCTAATAGCTATTGTGTTGAATATTTTGGTAGACACACATTTGCGATTACGAGAACATAACAAAGCATTCAGACGCTGGGTAGTACGAATGTGAACTAAAAGGCACCAACAGTAAAGCAACGTCCATTTATCAATTTTATCAATTTTATCGCTTTTCAATGATGAAGTCTCCCAGATAATTTCATTAGCACCCGTACATAGATATCAGTTATCAAAATACCGGATAATTTACTGCAAAAAAGATTTTGCAGCGCAGGACAACAGCAGCGGGGGATTATCTGGTTATAGTTGCCTAGAGTTTTCCACCAGTCACTGAGGCTATAGTATTTCTTCCACTACGATAATGTAAGCTATGTTTTGATTCAAGAATCCTTTCCAAGTATTGCTACGTAGTTAATACTTTGATCATTTTCCAGATCCCTACGTCAAGATATGGCTCTACTTCGGAGAAAAGAGGATTGAGAAGAAGAGATCCGAAGTGCAGTTTTGTACACTCAATCCTGAGTTTAACTTCACCGTTATGTTCGAGGTAAGACTTCGTGAACCCTCGAGGCCACGAGTTACTTTCCTCCTTCATCGACCAGGTGCATCGCAAGGTCCAGGGTCAAATAGGGCCATTCCTACGGAAATTGATGCTTTGCTGTAGACTGTACAGTTTTTGAATTGTTTGCAGTTTTCATCTTAAATATAGGTACAGTAAAATGAAGCCCATCAGGGGACATAGGGTTAGCAGCCACATCCCTCCATTAAATGTTTTGGCAGAGCCGGCTGTACTTTAGCAATGCTTTCAAGATAGCTTTCTTTCTCATCCGCTTTGCTGATTTCCTCATTCGTGCACCTACTAACGATCGTTACTGTGTTATTTATTTTTGTTTCCCGACGAGATGTCCCCTTGCCGCGTGTTCTGTTTGCTTTTTTCAACGTACTACATGTCATTTCACTTTTCTCTCTTGAAGCCTCCGGTCATTCACAGGGAGACATAGTCATAAACCAACGTATAGTCTAATCATGGGCTAGGTGATACTTGACAGTCCACTCCTCGCAAGTGATGCTGATAGCAAATTTATAAATCCTCGTAAGAACGTATAACAATCAACATAGCGGTCTGAAACAAAATTCAACTATCCTTGGAGACGCAAGGAGTTCATCTATTGAAAATAAGCACGCCTACATAAGCACTGGGATTCCAGGCCGTTTTGGTGTCGCAAGATCCAATTGTCGTCGCCCACAGTTTATATCTAGCCACGAGCTTGTGTTTTTTTTTTCATAATAAACACTTAATAGAAGCTTAATCAACTGGCCAAGTCTCACTCGCAAATTTAAGTAAGCAGTTATGCATCGTGTGGTCCATGGTGTAATCTATTTCCTTGTGAACGCGAGGATTACGGCTCTCGTAACTCACTCGTATGTTTACTGGGCAACCGCGATGCCAAAAATAAGTAGAAGAATTCCTATGAGGCTATGACAATACCTACCGTATTAATTTACGACGCATATCCCTCAGGAGGCGTAAAGAGGACCACAGGGTTTAAGTTAGTTAGGTTCGCCCATCCTATGTTAGGGGAGCAGCGATGCCAGGGGGATTGTATAGGTTACCTTAGTCATTAACNGTATTAATTTACGACGCATATCCCTCAGGAGGCGTAAAGAGGACCACAGGGTTTAAGTTAGTTAGGTTCGCCCATCCTATGTTAGGGGAGCAGCGATGCCAGGGGGATTGTATAGGTTACCTTAGTCATTAACTAGACCTTCGGAACGTCTGTCTTTCGTGTCCACGTTGTTTCCTTTCGCTTTTACACTCCTACTAATCTTAGTTTCTTATGTTCTTCCTCTTTTTTCCCGACTTGCTGTGCCCATGCGTGTTGATGCTGTGTGGAAACACTTCGTGCATGGGTTCCACTTTTTTCTTAACATTCTGCATATCCTTTTCTTTTCTTAGAACAGCTTAGTACTGATTTTGGGAAGCTTAAACTATCTTATATACGTATACCTACCTATTACGCATAACGGTCTAAACGTAAGTCAATAACCTGCTAGCGGACGGTTACGAGTAAGGAGATCGACACAAGTCGATGCTAGCCCTAAACAGGTTAACGCATTACGCGTGCTGTTCATTTTTCGGGAAATAAAAGTTAACGTTAAGCGATAGAAGATTGTGACGGCAATGTCCTTGTGTGTGTGTTTTTTTATGATACAGGACAGTGGTTCTTGGAGTGGGTTCAACTGAACTCTAGGCATTGGTGAGTCTGTTTAAAGGGTTCAACGGAGGTCGAAACAAACTTATACCGTGTGTCCGTTAATTATATATCTACGTTTGGTTTGAATTTGGAAAAATATATATTTCTATATCCCTAAATATATGTGGGGTTAAATACCTCCAACAATTTTGAGCCTGTAACTCAGGGGTTCCCAACCGGGGGTGCTCACACTCCATAGGGATGCGAGATACCTTCCAGGGGGTGCGAAACTTTGATCAAATAAAGTTGGATACATAAATTTGTACACAACTTAGGGGTAAATTTCATTCTGTATCTGTCATCAGAGGAGTTATTATTTTTGTCGGGGTGCGAGAACATCGTAAAAGTTTTCTAGGGTGCCAGGTTTAGAAAAAGTTGGGCACCGGTGCTGCAACCCTTAATGTACTCGTGGGACGATGGTAAACATACGCTATTCCTCCGAAAAGTACCTGGCTAATGTTCATTTGAGGCGTTATTTTAAGAACTACTTAGCTATATAGATAATTGTACACGAAATGCACCTCAACGAATTCCTTGTAGTGGACGTAAAAGCGTCAAGAGGTATTTACAAGAAAGACTCAAGAAGAAAGGGATTAAAAAGATCCGTAGTGAAGTTTTGATTTCTTAATCCCTAATTTTGCTCCTCAGTCCTCTTTTACTTAGGCCGTTGTCGCCTCTACACGACGACGACGTTTCAAGCCTTGTTAGTCCTCTGAAAAAGAAAATATATTATTCTGCGTATTATGTTGAATATTTAAGCAGATGATCTAGTGAGCGGAGGCAACTGCTCCCACAAAGGCCTGTTACCAGGGGTGCCCAAGATAACGTGCACCTTTTCTTCCTAGTATTACCCGCCGATCAAAATTCTTGCCATAATAGTATACAAATTAGCAAACGCTCAGGACTGTCAAGAACAGCTTACATAAACATCATTTTCATTAACTGCCAACATAGGTACGTCGTATTCCTGTTTGGCTGTAGTCTTACTGGGGTTGGAATTGAAAAGAGTCTCTATTAGGCAGCTGCGCATCCTCTGTGGAATATAGCCAGGCTAGAGCGGATGAGTTAGCTGTAAGATCCAGCTGGACTTTATTTTGTCAAGGTCATATTCTGGTGGAGCGCATCCTAGAGCTATTGTGCAACCACTCTCAATTTTCAAGTGAAAAGACATTAATTTCTTAACCCATTCTTGACCAAATGGATTTCAAGGTTTCTTTTCAACTAGCGCTATCGCTGCGAAAATCGATGTGAAACCCAATGACCTCATGACCATTGGACAGAAAATGGCTGCTTGCATTGTCTTAACGCTTTCTTCCCTACTGGTATGTATATGTTACACTTCACACAGTGTTATTCCTAGGTGAGAGTCAGATTAATATACATGAAAGAAAGAGAGATAAAATAACTAACTCTCTAACCAAAGTGTTGACCTAAAAACATTGACGTTTCGGGATTAGATTCCCATCTTCAGAATAAAAAATTTAAAATCTAAATGTAAGGATATGAAAGATTAAAACTAGAAATTTATTTTCATATACTAGCTGGGAACAGAGGTATTGTCGTGTGCATGGGAGTGTAAAAGGTGAATGACTGAAGTAAGCTCGGGGAGGTCCTAATATCAGTGCCGGTACAGTCGGGCAGTCGGGTAACGTCGCTGGCGGCTGGGCTGTACAGTCGGGGGAGAAGACGTCCGTTGTGAATTGTAGTGAGAAGAACTGCTTCAATACTCCCGCCGTTGGCGGAAGGAGTGTACAGTCGGGGAAAAAACGTCAGTTGTGAATTGTAGTGAGGGGAACGGCTGAAGTCATTATGTTGAGGCTCGGATTAGTTTTATGGATATAAAG
>LQNS02278082.1:1003657-1024760 GCA_001587735.2 Parhyale hawaiensis
AGGCGCCACTTGACTACCAAGCCCCCCCGCTGTGATGTCTGTCTCTCGCTCTCTTGTCTTCATCGCTCATCAGCATCTATTCAGTGTTACGTCGGTGTTCACGTTAAGAAATATGCTCTCTAACACACCGAAGTGTTTCGTACTCTTGCTACTCGGCGATTGAACCACTAAGTGTATCGGAAAGCGATGTCCCTTTTGACGCCACAGGTTTATCCATGTAGGACAGGACTCCGAACTGTCTCCTATAATGACTGTATCGATCACATCTTCAGTATGATATACATTTCATGGCGACTCCAACTGCTTATCTTCGTATATAACCTCCATAGCAACTCTTGTCTGGACTTCATAGCCCCTCAGTATTCACGTTTGCAACTACCTAACTACAGTTTGTGTACTGAGGTTCGCACCTCGTCGCCGTGCTTGTCCAAAGAAAAAGAAAAATGAATTTTGAAATTAAGCAGCCGTTGAAAGAAATCGAAATAATGCCAAACTGCCTGTACGTTCTTTGGAATTTACTTTGTCAATTTTAACTGTACAAGTAGTATTGAAGACTGCCAAAATACGATACACGCTTTATTTTTCTCCTCGGTGTGTTTCATATTCCGGTCAATGTGAAGTCAGTGAATGAGATGGTCCGCATGGCAGGGATTTTTAAGGGACTATTTTTTTCGGCGACTTGTCTGTTTTACTAAGAAAATGTATTTTTCGAGTGTTGTGGATCTCAGTAGGGCAAGGCTACCAATATTTATCAATTAACTTTGTTTTCTCTGTGCTGGTACACTCATAAGGTTACGTGCCATTGCCCTTGGTCCTTCGGGTAAAGCCAATTGCATGCATTACAAGAAAGTCACCCAGCTGTGACCGCCACGTATAGCAGGTCGATATTATTATAGTAGAATGTGGAACATTTGTAGCTGCAGAAGTCATTAGCACTTCATTGTTGGGTGACAAAGACAATTAAAATGAACCAATATAATTAATATTTCATAGAAACGTAATCGTTGAGCAGTTCTTGTTGTCGTGTTGTGAAATCTCGTTTGTTCCATGCTGACAGTATTAGCTTTGTACGCTGGCGTAAGGCCCTGAATAAACGCTAGGAACGACGCCCAGGTTTGGCAAGATATTTCACAAGGGTAAAATTTACCATTAATTATACTAAAGCAAACGAAATGTTATTGTAAAGATGCTGGGACCAGCCCAAAATCTGTTATCTAATTAGCTGAGTTCAAGCTCTTAGAAGCTTAGAGTGATGTTATGATAAGTCTTGCGAGTCAGGAACGTTTTCTATTGATAATATTCGGTTGCCATTCTCAAGAAATTTTCTACTCTTTTAGAAACTTGACCTTCTGAAAGTTTGTTTCCGTACTGTAATATTTAGATAATTACGCTACACCATAATGTTCTAGTTGCATTATTTATAAAAAGGATTCACTGATAAATCAAAAAAAGTTATAATAACAGAATTATTATTTATTTGCGTTAAAACGTTTGAGTCAGGGTTTCAATATTTACAGTGATAACCGAAACACATATTTGAATTGATGTTTATTGGTATGCCTGAGATTTTTATTGCATTTAATGGTACCGAAGCCATAGTGTAAACATATAATTGTATCTTTACGCTTATTGGTAACGTCGATAATTGGCATAGTATCCACTCGATATGAAATTTTAGTAAGCGCCATCAGTAGTTATTGTTACAAAATGTCGAAGGTTTGTTGCAATTATTTAGGAAATTTTCTACAGCGCATAAGCTTGACTTAAAACTAAGATTTCCGAACCGATAATTACGTTACAACTCCAAAATTCCCACGCGATAGTTGAGAGATATGGGCGAACTCCGTAAACCTATGGCTTCGTCCGGTCTAGTATAAGTCCGCCATATCTGACAGGGTATGTGATCCAGTCAATTTATTTTCATACGTTAAGTTGTACAGCACGCAACCACCGATATTTTGCGAGCTGCAGCTGTGGGTTGTTGCATTTACTAATGCGCAGCCCCTGTCTTATGGCCTTTATTCCTACTTAAACTTTTAGTCCTTATGTTTTCTAATGCTGACTGTCATGACAGCTTAGTGGATGCGATCGCGCTTATTCGTACCTACTGGGTCGGGAATAGCAAAATTATCCGGAGGTAGATAATTGGTACTGAAACATGGCAGTGGTAAAACTAGGAATATAATAGTAATGGTACGGAGTGGACCAAAGGTGGCGATACGTAGTAAAAAGCAAATGTATTTGTAGGAATTAATTTGTTCAGTTATGATCTTTGTGATGGAACTACACTACAGTATATTTCTTTCCCTCTCATGAGCGTTCATTAGCGCATGTGAAGATATGCTCCTACTCTTACTCTTACTTTTTTAGATATAACGCTGCTTACAAAACTAAAAAATCCAGAAGAAAGTAGTAAAATGAGGTAAGGACTTGGGATCTGGAATGCCAGTCCGCAAGACACTACCAGTGTAGAAATTGAATAGTTTTAAACTAAAAATCTAAGTAATTTTCGAATGTATCGCAATTTTCACTCCCCCCTACGTAAGTATGCAGTAATTCGGCCATTGCGATCGACTCGCAAGGGTCATCAGTGTTCAGCTCCCCTTATGTTTCAATAATGTATACTCTTCTGAGGTACATCGTAGGTTAATCTTCCGAACACAAAGTTTGTCGTACCCCTCTACTTTATTTTTTCCCTACTTCTGATCAAATTGATGTCCTTCCTCCTTGTTCACTACAAATTTATTATTCCCCATTCGTAGTTCTCTCCTATCTATAGGATCCAAGGTTGTCTTGTCATACAGCTTGTCACTCTCCCTATCTTGAAGCGCCGTTGCAGTCATTAAGAAGACTTGTAATAGTAATGTACGCTCCTGCCGTGCACACTGTGCTCTCATATGTTCCGATACTCCTTCTGATGATGCTTTGTTCTGTCTTCCCTCTTCTCACCCGGCTTGCTGTACTGATTAATGCCCGTTGAACCAGTTTGGAAACGCTTTTTAGAAAGGGTCCTCGTGTCTATGAACATACTGTGTTGTGTGTCCCTTGTTTCTAACTCTGTTAAATTGCTTTATTGTAGAAATGAAGACTTCACAATAATTCCTTCAGTTCCCTTCCTTGCAATGCCGTTTCGAAGTAAAGAAGGCTTTAAATCGCCTCAATGGGGTATTCTTTTCTACCCTATCCCTGTCAAAATATTTGTGGGTCTCGCACTTCCAAGGGCTAACCCGGACGTGTACGGACGGGCCTTCCGCACACACGTTTCTTTCTTCGGTCTTCTTCGCGATTTCCCTTTCGTCTCGCAGAGATGCTTTGCACTAAGTTTCCGGAACAGTAGGTGCGCACTGGGCCAACAATGGTTTTCCGGCAGGAATGACTACATAGGATATGTCTACTGAAGCTGTGTGGAAAAACTGTGTCTTCACTATAGGGTTCATTCGTTGAGTACAGTGGTAAAGATAACTATAATTGTAAAACAGAAGGCTTAAATGTCATCAATAAATTGTAATGTAACGCCAGTGCAACAGTGGGAAATTTAGGATTTAAGCCGATGACTCGATCGGGGTGACTTCATTTGTTCCTGCCGAGGTTATTTACTTCATGTTTTTTTCGTTAATATTATGGTAAGTATCTGAAGAACCAAAACGTGTTATAATAATATCAATATCAAGCGCATTTATGGATGAATTAACTTACTTAAAACAAGTTTTAGCAAGCTAAATTGATTGAAGATTAACTATTATCAACTGCTTGCGTTCTGAACTAACTTAAGTTTAAAAGGTTTAAACGTGTTTAGCATTCCAATTGAATTGTGTTAATAACGGGCTTTGCATTCCAACTGAATTCTGTTAATCACGAAAGCACAATGGCGAAAAAGCTTTTATACCATAAAGAAGTGGTACGGATTCCTTCGAATAATTACTGCGCTTGCAATCCTTCATGGCTGCAGAAAGTGCATCCATTCACATGATGCTTATCTGCGGACTTTCGTGGGCAAAGGCCTCTTTTTTTTCTAGAAGCAGAAAGACTTTGAATTGTAGAGTTAAATACAGTGCAATAGAAGTGAAGTTGAGAGCATTTGTAAAAGTTAGCTATGCTCTTTGGATCATCGGTATTATAAGTACTTAAAAAAAATTCGTGCGTTCAAGCCATTGCTTTTTCCCCATACTTGATATTACGTGGGTAATTTTTTAAACACTGAACGATTATTCTTCATAATTTAAACTGAAATATTGTAGCTGAGATAGAACGATATTGTTGCGCTGTAAAATACAACATCCAATTTTCTGTTCATTAACAACGAATGATCATAGTCTGACGATATATCTGTAGGACACCAATAAAGCAACTACCGTAACTAATCGTAGGCAAAATACATTGTACCTACATATGTATATTTTTTTCATGTAGTATGTAAAATGTTGTTCTACGAAACATGATGTAACGAAAAGTTATTACCTGTATTTGCAATACGGGCGATGGACTTTGCCATGTTGGAAGAACTTGAGGAGCATGTGGACGTCAATCTCTAATGTTAAATGAGGGACGTGTTCGGTTTAGCGCCAAAGTTAAGCCCTCGAGGCTGGACTTGTCCAAAACTTCAGGTGGGTGCCTTTGCATCGACCTGTTGAATTGAGTTTCAGGCATTGACCCTTCATTGACTGCCCTTGAGGCTACCAGAAACTCAATGTTGCTCGTTGAAATGGAGCTGTAACTCGGCTCAACGTAATCCGGGTGCTGCGTGTAACTCTTGCAGCACGATTCAAAGGTGCAAAGTCAGAGCTTCCGTTTCAAGTTTCGGACAAGTCAAGGTCGAAGTCTTAATTTCGGCACCCAATCGTACGTGCCCACTGTTGCCGTTATCTCTATTGTCAGATTATTTTACTACATTTGTTAAACTGTGTCTGCAGTTTATATTTTGTGGCTGACTTAATGACGGATATATCACTTGTTACTAAATCTGACGGTGCGGACAACTTTGTCCGTTTTTCGCACTTTAGGCCGTATTATCAGAAAAACTCGAACTAATTTCAGGTAATTTAGTAAATATTCGGGTTTAATGTCTGGTAGGTTAGGGAGGCAAGGCCTGGTTTTTTTCATTAGAAATTTTCGGGTACTGTCAATTTTAGTACAGGGTGAGAAGGGGCTAGGTTATATTATTCGTAACGAACGCCGTCTCTGCATATGTGGACCAAGTGCCCAGTTCTACGCCGAGGTGGTCCAACAAGAATAGCTAAATATACGTACGTCGCGAAGAACGTGTATACCTAGTGCGTTACCAGTCTACTGAGAACATTGGGGTATCTAGTGCAGTTCATTCATTTGATATTTTTTCGTGGTATATGTGGATAGCAAGTTTGACCTTCCTTCATAGTGAGGTTGTGTAGAGGCTCAATAACAGTGTGGTGGTGATCTAGGGCGTTGCTGTAGAAGGTGTTATAACCCCCTAAGCCTAGCGTATAGTGGCTAGTTGCCTTTATCTGATTGCTCCCATGAGTGAGGTTAGGAGTAAGATAATGATCGAGCCAATGGAGGACACCACGGCGGGTCTGAAACTAATCTTTTATTGGATCATGGCCAGCTGTGTTCGAACTATGAGCTTAGTCTTAGTTGTAGGTACTTGAATGAAACATTAGATGCGATGCTATAGGTGCTTGAGTTTATCTCCCCACTGAGAAGTGTTCATCTAATTGCCGAGTGTCAAATCAACTTTGTGTTGGATTAGTGAGTGTGACGTCACTATGGTACTGGTACCAGGATCGTGTATGTTCTGACGTAGTGGCGGGAATGCAAATGAAGCTGAACATTGCTAAGGAGTGGTGGTTTCAGTGCTAAAGGAGGCTGTTGAAATACGTAGCCTGAACAGTTGTTGACGGTTTACCGAGCACTGGCCAGTAATTCTTACGCTCACATGCTGTATCTCGAGCTAGCAAGAAATCCTCAATAATAATGTGCCTTTGAGAAGGAAGAGAAATCCCGCCCTCCAAGTACAAACCGTACTGCGCAGCGTAAAGTGTCAACAAGTCCATCAAAGACGTACTACTAGGTATCTTTGTCACGCTGACCGCCTCTAATTATCTTTTTGGAAACCATTCCAAATTTCAAGGGCCTTCTTATCTATTGCTCAGCTTTTGAGGCTTTTCGGCCGTTCTCAAACTGGCCTACTTGCACAATTCGAATATACCTACATCTAGTAATACTGAAATCCTAAACCGCCCTCACAAACCTATTAAAAGATCAATTTATAGATTTGAATTACTAGAATGAACGCTTTTGGGCATTTTCTTGCCGGAAATATCAGAAGTATTTAATAGGATCCCAATAATTCACTAATGGTTTTCGGTCCGTTCAGGTTAATATTACGCTGGGGGGCAGACATTCGAGGCACGCAGACTATTTGACAACTTCAGGACTTCTCACGAGTAAGTTTTGGAATGAAGAGTTGAAAGTCGCGTATGCGAAGGGAACGTGGACGTACGGCGGAAGTAATAAACACTATATAATTGTCGAGTGAAAAAGAGTACCATTCCCGACAGTGAAAAAGCACGAGTGAATATTTGACAACTCATCAGTCGAGAACGTGTTGGTCGTTATTCGAACGTCAGCATAATAATAAACTTTCTTGATGGGTGGCGAGCGTCCTCAAGTTTCGTCCAACAGCAAAGCACAGTAGGAAGAAAGGTCCTAGATATTTTGAAGACGGAAGGGCTGAGCAGGTACGAGCAGGCAACCAGTGCATGTAGACCGTGTACCCAGTGTAGCTAACATGAGTAGATATTTTAATACAAGTTCTATAAATGCCATGATGTTAACGAATGTAGCGAAATAATAAGAGACTTGACTGTTTAGGTTCTGGGTGCTTGTAGTTTCTAAATAGATATTTCGTGCGTATTGCCCCAGGGTGGACTGCTCGAGAACTCCGTTGTGTAATCTAAACAATTTTAACCTACTCTCTGGATGTGCCCTCCTCTGTTAGGACCATTGACGGTGTTGTAACGACACGAAATTATTGTATGTCATGCAAATTCTACTCTTCCATATAGAAGGCTAATACCGCGAGTACAGTAACCCTCGTAAGAACACGTTCATATCGTCGATAAAATCCTTTCTATTGAATTCCCTAAGAGTCGGATGAACGCTGAAGGTATCGGAGTTCTGGATCTTATACCGCTTCTGATATTCTTCTAAGCGTTTCTGCATATAAAGGTCAATGATGAAATAAGCTTTCTGCTGCGTATTCACTTGTATACAAATATCTAACTATGTATGTATTTTCTATCAATTCTCTAGTTTTGTTTATTTGTAAAAACTGAACACGCATTTAGTATCTGCTCTTGTACGACTGAGATGCACTTCTGCGACGACGTAGCAGAGCCCGGGGGTTGGAGATGCACAACTTGCGCCTTTTTCCTGTCAGTAGCGCACTGACCACTTAGAATCTGAGACCTACCGGCAGAAAAGCTGAGACAAAAATCATTGATAACTTGAAACGAGACGTACTTCGCGCCCTTGTGGCGTACGAGCCTGTCTTAAACCACAGGAATAGTTCGGCTCGATATAGACATTGTGTCTCTGATGCACTAGTAAAATTTTGTACTACTACTTCTACTTCTGCGAAGACGCCTTCACGGTCAGAGGTGGTGGAAGTCTTATCCGATTAGATCCTACGTTATAAACGCCTGGGGACTTACCAAGAAACAGCCTGTTCCAATAAACAGCCTGATCCGTATATTACAAAATATCAAGCTTCTGAACTCCGTCGTCCCATATGGTAACTGGATTTTGGAGAGAGCTGTGATGGGGTGCAAGAAGCACTATATAATCATTATTATTATTATACGTCAGTGAACGAAATAAAATGGGATAGAGATCTGTGAAAGAAAACTCGATGCAAACGCGACCAACAAAGTCTGGATGGGCAGACACGTTGAAAACTATGCATCCTCCCGGTTACTCCACTGGCTGTAATATTGTTCACCATATTTTAGTGAAACTTGCAGGGTTGCTGCACTTACCTTATGCAGCCTTACAATTTTATCTTTGGGTCCTGTAAAACAGTACCTGTGGCTGGCCCACGTAGCTAAATCCTCACATTGTATATGAGATAGTAATAATATTAGTGCCCAATTTAAAAACATATTTCGTAGTGCAGTCAATGATTAATTTACAGTGACCACCGTGTTCATGATTGGTGCAAGGATCATCCAAAAGAAAAATTTATCGTTCCCAATCTTCCCCTGTCTTCCCCCTATTTTCTCTGATGGCTATCGAAGAGAACAATTCTGTAGTTACCCACGTGGCAAGTTACGAAAGTAAGCAGAATATATCTATTTTTATGGCATTACCTTGTCGTTTATTGTACTAAAATAGATGATTATAATGGTCATTTCAAGGGGTTTCATAGCTGTGAAATTATATAATATTCCTTGTTTGTAAACTTGCAATACTTGATATGTTCAAATGAAAAAATTATTTTTTCTTCGCTGCCTAAGCAAGCAAGTTGAAAAAGAAATCAGTCCAAGAATGTGTCCTTGACACTCCTGTCCTTAGACGCTTGCATCAGATGGTATAATTAAGTATGGAACTGTTGCTCAGCGAGTTCCCGTACTCGTGCAAAACCGTTTCGATCGTGTGAATTAACTATAATTTATACGGTACTAAAACTGTGCTAGTAGGAGGATTTGGTGCAGCGCTAAAACGGTACTAACACATGAAGTCTCGTACGCAGCGCGGCACCGAAACCGCTAAAACGGCAATCCTATGAATATCTCGTTGTGCAGCGCTATAACTGCATTAGTAGGAAGTTTCTAATGCGGTGCGGCGGCGCTGAAACATCACTAGCATGAAATTTATTTACACACTGTGCAGCCTGTATCGCAAGACCAATAGTATTTCACCGTATTATTAATTACGAAATTGCTCCGTGATGCTGAAAGCCGCACTCGGCGATACTAGGAAGATTCGGTATAGCGTTAAAACGGTACATACTAACATACAATGTTTCTTATGCAATGCTGCACTAAAACGGCATTGTTGCAGCCAAACTGTAGAAATGCTCCGGATATTGCTCATGGGACACTTTCTTGCAGCAGATATGCATGTTTATTTAAGTGTAGTAGTAACACAGTGCTCCCCTCCACACCATGGATGGGAATGGGAGCTTTCTGCTCGGAAAACCAGTGACGTTTAGATTTAGGGTGAACTCTTGCCAAAATCTAATTGTTACTT
Source organism: Parhyale hawaiensis (assembly GCA_001587735.2). Taxonomy (NCBI): domain Eukaryota; kingdom Metazoa; phylum Arthropoda; class Malacostraca; order Amphipoda; family Hyalidae; genus Parhyale; species Parhyale hawaiensis. The sequence goes on from LQNS02278082.1 coordinate 1,012,886, forward strand.
TTACACAATGATTACGAGCAGGTTAGCTAAAGAAAATTACCATTTTAATGTTCAGCACTATTATTCGTAACGTTAGAACGTAAGCCGCCATCAAGGGCTGCAAGGATAAAATTAGATAGCAGCCATCAAGAGCTGCAGGGATAATAATTGAAGCGGGAAAACCGTCTCGCAGTCTATGTTTATATTTAATTTTTATACGGCGGTCTTTATTGGTTGTTTAAAGGTTATACCTGCTGCAATGATGGAGTATCCCTCAATAATAAATGAGAGAAATATTAAATATCCGTATTCGTTTCATCAATGATCGTGTTGATTATTACAATACATGAGATTGTGCATGCCCCATACTAGAAAGAAGACCCTTCTTACCGTCGCCCTATTATATTTCTGTGTGATCTTCACTGTTACCGTAGAGGCATTAGACTTAGCCTTGTTCTTAGCGTCAGTTTGGATGTGTCACGGTGTCTGAATTTTTCTGAGTTCTCTTGACAGTCTGTCACCATGTAATGGAGCTGAAATATTGAGTTATATGCTTTGAATTTGCAGTTAGAACCATATAGAAACATCGTATTAGTGCTGCATGTTTGTGTACTGAAGCCTAGTGCGGGCTCTGTACGTTAGAGAACATTAACGTCGGTGTGTTTTTCAGCATCGCAAAACAGTGTTGCTAACACGTTGCATGTTCGGCGCCTTAGAATCGTGCTGTTGCGTGCTGCAGGACAATGTAGCTGACACGTTGCACCTCTCAATCGTGCTGCTGGTCATCGCAAAAAACTGTGTTGCTGATGCGTTGCATACTTGCGTGTCATCAAATCGTGCTGTTGAGTGGCCAAAACAGTATTCCTGACTGCGCAGTGCTTCGGCCGAGTAGAATGTACTGCTGTCCGATGCCGACCGACTACAAGGCAAGGTGCTGCAGAGTCAGAGAAGGATGTTCGAGTTGAACAGCACGTTGCAAATCACGAAATCACACATTGTTCTGTCACGCGCAAGTGTCATATGGTGTACTCCACATTGTTGGAACAGCAAGCACCGCTTATAACGTAACGTATGCCTGTTCATAGCGAATGCTCCTAAATTATACGCAGATTTGTCGATAATTATTCTTGATAGGTGCCAAAAGTGGATAAATAGACTAAGTCATAACCAGTGTATGTTCCCGAGAGCAGGTGTTCACACTCATCAAATTCTGCTTTTACACAGTTTTTCCAAATATGATAAAACTGGATATCTTCTGTGCAGCACTGTATGACTCATATCTTGTGTTAATTTTTGGCAAAAAGTCTGGCTAGTAATGCACAATTCGTGACAGTTGCATCAACGTTTCTTTAGTACTTTCTATCACGCAGCAGATTTGCAATGTAACAACTTCGGAGCAATCGAGACACGTCACTTTGCTTGCCTGCCCTCCCAGGGTGTCGGCCGTACATGGGTATGTGAAATTAAATTTGTGTTTTTTTTTTTTTTGTTTACTCTCTCTTCTTGTGGCTGTTTCTTCGAAGTACAAAAGTGGGCGCTCACATTATAGTCATTTGTTTCCTGAACGCAATACAAAGTGTTGGGATGTTTCGTTGCTGCCTTGAAAATACAACTGTGGTTCGACCAAAAGTTTTGTTAACGAATTAGCCATCATACTGTTTAGCTCAACAAGTGTTACCAATAATATATCAGATGCCTTGTCAAATTTGCAGCGAATTGAACCTGCAAGCTTTTCGGTTGTTTACAGAGCCCTCAGGGGTATATTATGGAGAGCCATTTCCCTGGTAGAATATTTGTGGGCCTCTCTCATCCAAGGGCTGTCCCGAGCGCCTTTGCCGCAGGAGCTGTTGCAGCTGCCTGCGGTTCCTGTTGAAGAGGTTTGTTCGTGGAATTAGGTAGATCCTCTATCCTTCTCTTCTGCTTCACGAGGAGGGCCGGTGTATGAAGGTATGCCATCCGTCCCATGAGGCTCCTACCTGCTCCCGTGTGGGGACCTCTCGCACGGGTATTCCTTTCTTCTGTCTTTTTCTCTCTTCGTTTTTCTTCTCTTGGTCATGGGCTGCGGGGCTGAGCAAATTCGTTCAGCCGTGCCGCACGGAGGTTAGAGATGCAGTGAATCGTATTTCGCGGCCACTACTAGCACACTCGACAAAGATTGAAAAAAGTATAGAGCTCCCTTCTTGAGTTCACCATCAAATTCAAAATTTCCGGCAGAGATACAGAGATAAATTCCTTACCACTGCTAATTTAGGGCCTTTCTGTCCGCTGCTGCGGTCGTTAAGCCAGGATTCTAATAGTAACTAGAGAAGCACTCTTAGAGCCCATAGGCTACCTCCGCCAAGCAAAGCATTGTAACGAAAAATCTAAACCCGTTCTTGTTGCCAAAATTTCGACACTTGTGTCTCTTTTCATAGTATTTGTGCCTTATCAAATTTTTAACAACTACTATAAATTTCATGACTATCTGGCTATAACGTTTTGCTTATGTATTGACAAACACTCAAACGTAGAAACCAATCATTACCAAAATATGGCCATTTGTGTCGTAACATTTCTAACCGTTTTTATCCATGAAAATCTGCCTATAACTAACTTTTTGAGTTATGTTACCAAGAACAAATGAGCCGAAAGAACGGATCTTCCCCCATAATTAATCATCTGTTCCTCCTAACAACTCCTGTAAATTTCGTCAGGATCCCTCCATTACTTTAATAATCTTGGTGACACAGACAAAAAAAAAATGACAGAAACATAACCTCCTGGGCCTAGGTAACAATAATGTAGATTTCCAAACGAAACATTCCGACACTTTGTTCAGCGTACGAAGAAGTAAAGACTATAATGTGAAGCATGCAGTCTTAACTTCCTCTATTACATTATTCCCCAGTCCATCTCGTTTAAGCTATAGGCCTACCACAAGATTTAAACTATTGTGCTGCACCTACTGCTTGGATCACGTTTCATTGCGAGGGTGCGGTAGTAAAACTAGAAATATCTAGAATAATAATTGTAATGATTAAACTTATGATCTAATTTAAAGCTAGAACAGGATTAAACGATTAATCATACCAAAAGCTACCCCTGGATTTACAGTTACAAGTTAATCACCACTTAACGGAGGCTTCTGCGTTTTGAATTCGCTGGAATTTGTAAGAAGGGACTTGCGTCAAACAGCGTTATCCTAGTTCTCTTAGTACAGAATGATGCACAGAGGATGCTCCTGTAACTGAAACGCGACAGTGTACAGTTGCATTACTTCTTGTTAATTTTTTTTTTTCCGTTTTTCTTTCACTAGCATTGCATACTGGAAGTAGAACTCCTAATTTTAGGGCAAAACTCAACAGTTTTTTTTTTTTACTCTAGTATGAAATTCACTGTTTTTTTTACTCCAGTATGAAATTCACTGTATGCTGGCGGCCATTCCCTTGTTTTGCATCGTGCAAGTGCATTACAAACTCACGGTAGTCTAGTCCGCAACCACATTATGTTCACTTGAAATAATTTACTAAGCTATACCTTGATATAAGTAATACAAATCGCAATCACGTGCTGTCTCTGTCAGTATAGCAAAGGCTTTATTATAAACATTGTAAAATCAACGCGTGAGGACCAATTTCTCTGACAATATTCAGAATAAATAACGAATGACTTGATGTCGCCTTTACAATGAGCCTGAGTCGGTAACTGCATTCTTCAATTTGGTAGATGTCAATAAATTCTTTTACAATTTATAGAGCAGTTTGTAAAGGTTGCAGAAGAATGCAGCATCTTAAGAAGTATCCTGTACGCTACGTGTAGTTTGCTATATTTACTTATTCCTTTATGCATATAATTGTCTATTTTTTTAAAGCCGTTTGAAGATGAGTATTTATCGATGCATGATCCATGTAGTGATTGAATTCAATATGTGTAAAGAATACTATTAATACTGCCGCAAGCCTCTTTGCCGGACAGTAACTATGAGCACCTAAGGCATTATACACATTGACGAAAAAACGAAAATTTTGCAAACTCCAACAAAAAATAGACTAAGATCCTAATTTACACGGCGAGCAAAATTTTTGGACGTGAATGATTTGGATTACCGATTCTCACAAAGAAAGTTTTTTAATTTTTATTGATATTTCGTGCTGAATTTTTACTATGTGCTTGGATTTCCAAAAGTTCGATTTTTCTGTGTAATAATTTGTGTGGCGCTTGCTCAGCAAACTCTTTCTGTCAGGACAGTGATGGCGTTTGCATCAAATTATATACGGCTTTTTCGCTCCAGTTATAACTTACTCACAGTCGCTCATTTTCATTCATAATTTCTTGATTTTAGCGTCTGCCACTACTCTTGCACTCGCCAGCACCCAACCAAACAGTTTATTTGCAGAGATATTAGCGTCATCTAGAACAGGTGTTGCTGTCACTGCTCGATCTGACTAGCGACGTGAAGTCTTTTCTTCTTCCATCTCTAGTGTTATTGCCTTGTTGGGTAAGTTATAAGTTTACCTTTTTTTTCCATACGTCGTAAGATGATTATTCGAGGAAGATTAACGTGGGAAAGTGGAAAGTTTGAAACAGAAAAGCCACTTTGATCAATTTTGTGCTAAACGCGTACAATGCGCCCCAGTAAGTTCAGATTTTGAGCAGTTATGCCCCTTAAATTGTGCCACTAGAATTTTCTTCGGTTATCAATTTAAATTCTGTGTTGGAACTTTGTGTACATAGTTTTGCTTTTAAAAAATTTGATTAAAGTATATTTTCAAATGGGTTCTCTACTATATTTCGCAATCTTCTTTTTTTACAAACTATATTCAAAGAGAACGGAGTGTCACAGTCATTGAGGCCACTGTTTCTTATATCTGTGTAACTCAGCTTTGTGATGCTGCCCATCAAAATAAGTATTCGAAGGTGATGCTTTTTAAACTCCAGTTGCGTGTACGTTTTCTCGGTTTTTCTTTTTCTTTTTGCCAACTTCCCTGCACTGACAATGGACTGTGATTTTCCAGCTTATCCTAATTTGAAATCTCTGGGTCCTCTATTTAGCGGAAAATATGGCGCGAATATAGCGTTGCTGCTTGCATTGATAGAAAATGATCATATCTTGTAGTACGTTCCCTACATTAGTTTGTTAAAAATGACGAACTTTTGTAGTCCTTCAGTACATTCCCTACATTAGTTTGTTAACCCCAGTAGCATCATGTTTGGCGGTAAGGTTATCACGCAAGCATCAGGGTATTCCAGTGAGTAATTTCAATTTTACTTGGAACGACTTTTAGTTTCACAGATGAGGGGTGAATGAAACTTGTTAGTTCATTAGTTTCCATGCCTGAAGAAAGAAAGTTACTTTGGGTAGGCCTTCGGGGCGTCTTTCCTTCTCATCCACTTCGCTTCCTTCTGCTTTCATGCTCCTACTTATGTTCCTCTGTTCTTCCTCCTCTAGTCCAACTTGTTATCCCCAATCACGTTGATCCTGTGTGGGAACACCCTCGTGTATGGTTTCCGTGTTTCTATCGATATGCTGTATGTCTCTTCTTTCTTCCTCTGTGAGATCACTATTGTTGTGGAAATGGAGCCTGAAAGCTTTCGGTGATATATAATACTGCATGAAGAAAATTGCAATATTTCATTTGCCAGCTTACTGCTGTAATGTTCTATTTTGACGGGCATACATACTAAGTAACAGTTATTCAATGTATTACTCACTGTTCTTGTGTCAAGCGTGTAAATCGAGGTTCAACAGTATTTATATTTTTCTAGTGGTTGCTATTTTTGTATTATGGTTAACATTGACACTTCAAGTTTTAGACTGTTCTTGTGTCATAAGATATTAAACTCATCCGGGTCTCGCACACCCGGTCGTAAAATATCCATGTACCTTACGGCAGGGATAGCTGCATAAAGCCGCAGTTCTTGCTATAAGGTTAGTAAGTAGAATTAGGTAGGGCTACATTTCTTCCCTTTCTGCTACGAGAGAGGAGCCAATGATGGTGCAAAGCAACCTATCCCAAGCTGTCTGTTTGCTTTTTATGGGTATGAAACACAGTTTCGAGACCCAACCTACACCACGCCCCTATAATGAAGTATGCTAGAAACATTCGCAATGTTGCATAATAATGGTAATATGTCAGTGTTTGTTCAGTTCAATCCTATAGTACTTGTTCCTGACCGTTTTCAAGGTTTGGAACTTAAATTGGGATTTTTCCAAACTTGTATCTTCATGCTGTCGTCTCTCGACTATCTTTAACATCTGTGTGCTACAATTTAATTAACTTGACGATACTCACGTTTACTTCGCGCAGTATCCTAGCTTTGTAAATCTGGATCTTCACCACAAAAGTGCAGAGAAAATTTTCGATTTAATTCACTAAGTAATTTTGCTCATTGGCTACTGTGTAAGACACTTAATTGCCTAGAAATGAGTTTGGTGACGAACTTGCATACTGTTAAGCACCATTTCTGTAGTTTCAGTCCAACTGATGATGGAATATTCATTTACCGGCGGTAGTTTTGCTGATCTTTAGAGCTCCAGCTCTATGTATTGCTGCCCAATCATCTCGCTCGTTTTAAAACCCTGGTTATCTCTTCAACATCTAGAATCAGTCTCGTACGAAAGCTCACATTCCATGTCCCTAGCGTATCGCATAACCCTTCATGGACTTTCTTGCCAAAGCTTAATTTTGATCTGCGTCCTAGCTAAAATGCTATTTTCAGATGAAAATATCTAGAACTGAAGCACACACAGTATCTGATTAGTTGCTATATTCTGAAGATAACTTCTGCCGAAGTCAAATGGATCATATTTTTTGTTGACGTTGAGGAACGTTGGACAGAACTTTGAAGGATGACGCCTAGCAGCTATGGTACACAACGTTTGAAGTTCGTTGCTTATCCGGCTTCTGTCGTAACAAAGTTCCTTTTACCCTAACAGAAATAAATAGACTCTAAATGCTAATATAACAAATTACGTTAAAATTCCTGTGCCTAATTTTTGCAGCAGCTTTGCTACGATTATGGTGATTGACTGAAGGTAACTATACTGATGTACACTTGTGTTAGTGCCTCATTTAACCTATACATGAACTCGTGTTAGCTAAACAGTCGAGAAAAGTTAAGTCATTGTAGCGAAACTGTTATCGTAGAGACAAGTGATAGCGCTAGATATTCCCTACAGTAATTATATTAAAGAACTCTGTTGGCCTAGGAGAGTATTCTAGAGAAGTCCTTTCGTGCTGTTCGTATTGTGAAACCCTGTATTGAAGAAATATTTAATATTCTCTTTATAATTAATATTGTTATCGCGGCAGGCAACATCGTGCAGAGGACTAATGGAATGTTCCCTTATTTCATTATTTAACTACTGCGTGTTCTAATAGTTTCCTGCGTACCAAGATAAGAAGATCCTGTGTAGGCTCGTGCTGCGTCATCATAGGCCTAATATTCCTACTTACTGCATATATTTGAATGATTTTTGTGAAGGCTATGAAGTTTTAACGCTACGGTGCACAAGCTAACCTGTGTTTGACAGTGAATGTTTGTAGTTAATTACGGAGAAAACGTGAAATAAAGTATTGTATCGAATATAAAGTTAGTTTTCACACCTGTACCTATCGGTTCTGAGATAATTCTGTTCTTACAATCTTTCAGTCTTCCACCAATTGTTGGCTTTAGATTTGCTAGCCTCTGGGATTACTACGGTACTTTTTTTTCGTCATGACTAATGGGTAAAGAAAATTCAGCTTTGATAACACTTGTGTGACTGGGACGCTAAATTTGCTGCTTTAACCTTATTTCACTGTTAAGAGTAATTATTGCTGGAAGCTTCTGGAACATTCTCGAAGCTTCTGGAACATTCTCGAAGCTTCTGGAACATTCTCGAAGCTTCTGGAACATTCTCGAAGCTTCTGGAACATTCTCGAAGCTTCTGGAACATTCTCGAAGCTTCTGGAACATTCTCGGAGCTTCTGGAACATTCTCGGAGCTTCTGGAACATTCTCGGAGCTTCTGGAACATTCTCGAAGCTTCTGGAACATTCTCGAAGCTTTTGGAACATTCTCGAAGCTTTTGGAACATTCTCGAAGCTTTTGGAACATTCTCGAAGCTTTTGGAACATTCTCGAAGCTTTTGGAACATTCTCGAAGCTTCTGGAACATTCTCGAAGCTTTTGGAACATTCTCGAAGCTTCTGGAACATTCTCGATGCTAGTCGAATCATTTGGAGCATTAAGACAACAATCGGGTCACTTCAAATCTGACAAAAGGAATGGTATAAAAAGAAATACATGTAAAATAATTTAATTTATTAAAGTAATTTTACTCTGCTCAGTAAGTCGACTTCCAGCGTGAAGTCGTACAACTCCTAAACACAAACACAGGCAGTAAAGTATTTCACCAAGCTTAATTTATGTAGCTATATACAATACATCTATTTTTTTTATAACACTTTGCACCTTCACCAAAAGAATTCATTATGCGTTAATCACAGTCAGAGAACCTTTTTTTTTATATCAGGCACTGAAAAATATCAACATATTCTGTCCATTGAACGATTAAACCTAGAAAGACCAGCGTAGTTCATCAACTGTGCTTCAAACAATGCAAAACCTACGAGAACAAGCTTTACTCATTACATAGCGCTAACGGTATGGACACATTGGCACTAAGGGTCCAATTAGTTGTCTTCATGCGGAGTTATCCCTGTCTTACCCCGGCTATGTTAGCTATCTAAAAGGCCTCTTTCTTCTACAGGAATATAATTGGAGAAAACAATTTTAGTGATACACCACAATCCGATTATGATAAACCTACATTGCGTCTCGCTACTTGAGTGGCATACAAACTCTGGGAAGAAGAAAAAGAGCACCCATCCTAACAAGCGTAAAGATAGAATAATTAAATGCACAAGCGAACTAAGACAAAAACGCTAAGGTAACTTGCTTCCAAGACCTATATGCAGGAAAAGTGTCTCAGTAGACTGGTAGCCAGTTTGAATAATACAAGATTTTCAAGGCTATAGTCCGCCAAGTGATATTTATTCTTGAGGTTTCAAATAAAGCATTGGTCATGGGAAGACAATTTCTAATTCAGCCCAGCGATGCTAGTCTAACAGCATATATAGATGGCCCTTCTGACACTTTTGACGATTCTCGATAAGTGATGTGAGCGCAGAAATAACAATTACTGTACTTCACCGGACACGTACCTAAATTTAATTACTTTCATAATGCTATACCTACGAAAGTGTTTTTCAGCCGCGCGATGTAGGGTTAAAGAGCAACTAATTATATATAACAACAGCACCGTCCATTCGTCGCTGCCTGTATGATGAAAAGGTAAATTTTGACTGGACTTTCAGGCCTCGTAGTCCCTTACATTTTCTACCAAGCCGATTTCGAAATTGAGCTCCTGGTTTCATATAAATGTTAAGTTCTTTCCGGTTGATTTTGATCAACACAGCCGCTCTTAGCTTTAAACATAGTAAAACGTAAAGTTATGATTGAGATTAAAATGCGAGCATTAGTTGTACCTTGCATTCCTCCAAAGAGATAATTGCAGCATCACCCGCGTTCAGCTTCGCGACCCGCAGGTAGTTCATAATCCTTCAGGCTGCAATAGCGTCAAGATGAACGCTGAAAGAAAAAATAATAACATATGAGACAAAAAGCTGCTTAATGAGAATTTGATGCTCGTGCGGGTCAACGTTACACATAGGAAAGGGATGCTCGCGAGACAAAAAGTGAAACTTTGATGATAAAGTAACATAATATTGTCAAGTTCCAAATCATATTATTATTACTACTACGTCAGATGTTCAACTCTAAATAGATTCTTTATTTACATCCGAAAAAATGATTAAATAATTTTGGGGTACAGATTTTGAGTTAACCACACCAAATGGAGAGAGGAACCGTATTAGTATTGTTTTGGGTTATCTAGAGTCAACCAGACAGACGTTCACAATACGCTTGAACAGCTAAAAAGAGAAGCCGCCCGTACGATGCAGCATGACATGCAGACGAACACAGCCGTTGCTCGGACCCACAGAATCACAGGAGAGACAAAAGCTCTCCCTTAAACAGTCATAAGTTTGTTTCGCATCAACAGCTTTTATTACTAGCAAAGACAAGATAAATTATCAGGCATGGACATACTTTATAACCATCAAATTATTTATACTGAAATATAAGGCTTCGCCGAAGCAACGCGAGGATTCTTTGAAAGTGAACGCCATTTTATAAATAACTACACCACTAGTAGTGTTAATGGAAATTGGCGAGCAAATCAGAGAACTTCCATGAAACTATGAAAATTTTTGCCATGATGTATCACCTCCGGATCAAAAAGTTTAAGACCACTTAAAAATGTATAAAAATATTTTAGTGATGAATAAATACGCTCCATCGATTAGGGATCCGTACTTCCTGAAAGTAGAAGGCGAGAAAGACGAAAAATACTTGTAGCAACAAATGCACATTTTTGTCATAAGAGAGTCAGAGAGCTCTAGCTTCCCGTCTTTCCTTTGTTCATACTCCTGTTTAGCGAGATTTTTCCCCTCTGTTCTCTACCGCTAGCTTCGCCTAGCGGGATACCCTCCGCTGCGGAAATTGCGCTATTGCTGAACAGACGGCGAACCTGCCAGGATTACCTGCATTTATAGTTGCTCTCTTCTCTGCTCTGCGTTCAAGTCCGCTAGGTAAGTTTCCTATTTTCTAGCTCCTCGTCCGTTCATACAACACGCAATCGCCAGCAAGTACTTATTTTCTCCCCAGCTATATTTCCGTGTTAGGGAAATTTACCATATCGGACATCGGTAGCCACTACATTTTGAGTGCCTGTTGTATTATCTGTGTTACGGTTTACTTGCTTTAATTCGGGCTATAAAAGTGCCAAAGTGCCAAGGCCTGCTTGTGATAGTTTTGGTCCTGTTCCGTCAAATGTGCTAATTATCATTGTGTATTCTTTTATTTACAAAAGCTGTTAGAGGGCTACTGCTGCTGCAGTATTATTATTTTATATATAATATATTTTGTTTTGCGCGTGTGAATGGGGCCCCAGTCGGCCGCACGTCGTTCTTTTGTCCTGCTGGTCTGGCCTGTTAATAGACCGAGGTTTCTTTTGTACAGACGTAACTGGCAGCTTTTGCCACCTGCAGTGCGACCTTCTCTAGTTTTGTAACCTTCTGCAAGTATGAAGACACTATTCCAACCTTGGACTGCTCGGCCATTGAGAGAACTCCCCTTTTGAACTGCCAACCCCGTAGCCTTGCAGCCTCTCAAGTGAATTGACCCTGCTACCTCCCAGCCGAAACGGTCAAGTTTCTCGTCGAACGAGCACCCCACCGATATGATTTCTTACAAAACCCTGGAACCCAGTACCGTGCAACCCCACTTCTGCTGTGCCCTGCTCAGATACAGACGCTGAATTTGTCTTTTCGCATCACCGTGTAACAGTAATTACTGTGGATATTCCTTTTTCGCTGCATACCCTCGCCCATCAAATTCGGCAGCTTCACCCTATAGCTACCACGAGGAGAGTGCAATGATTCTTCAATAATTAGGCGGCTACGGACAGCCCCAGAACTTACTCGGCCCCGTTGGTTGGGTTCCTGCATCACCTTTCCTTCACCCTACCAACCCTGTCCTGATAGAGCGTATAACCTCAAGAGGATTGACTTCTCCGGGAGTTTTCATCGAATGTCTCAGATTTGTTCCATACTTTGCTATAACGTTGCTATTAGTCTTAGAACTTGGAAAAAATTATCAGTTGCCCCCCAAGAAGCATCTCTTTTCTCTGACGAAGCAAGTTTTCTCAATCTGCCGCGCTCATGTCATTTTTTACCTTTTCATACAGTCACAAATTAAGTTTTGAGCGTCCCAATCGCCTTAGACTACCTAAAACACTATCAACATGCT
>LQNS02278082.1:1024860-1041456 GCA_001587735.2 Parhyale hawaiensis
CTTTATTTTGCGGCAATTCTGCAGTTCATTTCGGCAATTTACAACTCAGTTCGACTGGTGTGACTCATTTCGGCAGTCCTACGACAATATTACTGCGATTATTTTTGCCTGGGTAGCTAGGGCAGCTACAAGTACTTCACGTTGCGGCTGCCCACGTTACAGCGCGCAGATAGATGCTAAAAAGCCGGGCGCACATCGAGACGCAGGTGACACAGCACAGAGCAGGGCAAAAACTGTCTCATTAGTTCTTACCTAAGCACGCACATTGACACGCAGGACAGCACAGGTGCAGACCTGTGTCGGCCTGCGCAACGCAGTCGTCCGAACACCGTTTCCTGTGCCACGTGCGGCGCAGCTTGATGGCTTCTCACTCATTTAGTGCTCACAATGTCGTCCAGGGAGCAATTAATAGAGGCTCTTCGCCTTCAAAGAGTGCTATATGACACTAGTCATCCTGTTTATATGAAAGGAACTTGCATCTTGCATCAGACCGCTCAGATGTTACAGCAGATTCTCCGTGTGTTTCCTCTTCTCCATTTATTCACTCCTCCACACTGACCTCTTTGCTCTATAAATGCCATATAATATTACTTTCTCAAATTCGTTTAATTCGTAATTAGGAACTAAGGTTGCCAATGTAATTTTTGGCGTTATTATTATATTAGTTGTTTGAGCCTATCTAGACACAACTATGGTTATTCAAGAGAAGAAACTTAGGGCAATGTACTGTATGTCGACAGAAACGTGGAACTCATGCACGCAGGTGGACCAACGCGCATGGGAACAGCCAGTCGGGATAGTAGAGGATGAATGTAAGATCAATAGGAGTACCAAATCAGAAGGGATGCATAGTGGGCACGAAAGACAGACATCCCGAAGGCCTAGCCTAAGGTAACCTATAAAATCCCAATGGGGTCGCTAGTCCCCGTAACATAGGTTGGGAGTAGTTTTTGGCAACCCATGATCAACACTACCCGGCACAGGAGGACGAACTGCGTCCCAATGTCCGCTCCACGCCTGTGCTGCGCTGCCCGTTGTCTCAATGTGCGCCCCCCCCCCTAAGGCATAAAAATTTTATACTAATTTTATTACTCGAATATAGTTTCTCATTGACAAAATTTCAATGTTCCGCGACCTATCACCTAAATGCCCATAGACGAAGCTCGTCATTAGTGGCATACTGCGCGGGCAAAATCTTAAGAACAGCTGCAGCCACTATACTACTAACTCACCGATTAATCATCTTTGCGCGTAGATATCTTCTGCAAAATATCTAAAAATACCTGAGCCAATTCTCGATTTTTTTTATGGGAAAAATCACGACAATCGATAATTGCTTTATTGCTTGCTTTACATTCAGAAACTCAAACAAAAGAACGGCACTAGCCGTGCTTGTGGTCTCCAGGCGACGTTTTACAGCGAGATGCGCAGAAGAGTCGCAAACTGCTCAAGCGATGGAGCTACCTTTACGTAATTAAAAACTAATTATATACCATGGATCTACTGTCCAGTTGGGTTTGCCTTTGTATTATTGCGTCGTTTTGATCGACGTACTGCGTTCTCCAAGTACATTATTAGTTTGTCTCTGTTTTCATGTATAGGTAGGCTTAAGGGGGTCGTTTACAAATTTTGGAATTTTCTTTATTAGTGGTCCGATCTTACTGAAATTTTCACATGTTATGTAAAATTAAAAATAAAACACTTTTTATTCGTGTAACTTTTTTCATTTAGGCCTTAGTTTTTTATATATATGTATATATATATAATATATCTATATATATTTTAAAAGAATAGAACTGCCTCAATTTTTATGCTAGAATAAAAACAAAGACAGTTTTGGAATCCTTGAAAAATTCCCTACTACAATTACGTTTTGAAATTTTATTTTTCTTTTTCGTTTTCTATTGACGTGAGATTTTAGATGGGTGACTGAAATAGTTCAGTCAACCATCTAAAATCTCACGTCAATAGAAAACGAAAAAGAAAANTTCAATAAAGGCAATTTTATGTTTTTTTTTTGTTATAAAATGCAGTATTTCCAAAGGAAATGCCCTTGGCATGTTTCATTTATAGTGCCGCTAGCCCACTGGAAATTTGGTATACAATAGCCTTTGGTATACTGATGATTTTGCAGCAAAAAAAAAAAAAGGCAAATTTGGACCCCCTGTGGACCCATTTCTCCCCCCCATTTTGGGGGGTTCTAGTGCCACTAGCCCCCTAAAAATTTAGGACGCAATGCCCCCATACCTGAAGACACTTTTTGAGCAAAAAAACAGAAAATTAATAATTTTGACCATTTTCGCCTAAACGACCTCCTTAAACTAAGGTAACATGGAATATTCTCTGCTTGAAGACTTAAAATGTCACCTATATTGATAACAAATTGGGGCACCTTTAACGTCATATATACCAGTAAAAATTTACGATGAAAAGTCTCTTCAATGTTCGCTCTTAATAATTGTGATGCTAATTTCACTGCAGAATAAAAAAAATCATGCATCAAGTCCGCAGACTTGATCTCTTTATTCAGAAAGCAGAAGTTGTGATCGATACGGTGCCAATTAGAGTTCGGAGAGCAGAATTTCCTCCCCGTAAGTAAACTCACAAATTTTAATTTGTTTGGCAGGTAAACAGAAGCAATAAAATACACAAACCAATTATTTTCCCCGAAAACGTTCATTCAGCGCCGTATGCAGGATACAGGCAACGATGACTTAGAGGTATGTAATTTAACTGTATGCAACGAAAAACTGAAAATATGCAACCTACGCTCAGAACCTCTGGGTAAAGTTGTATCTGCCTCGAAGAAGTGCAGCTAAGAAAAAAAATTTTCGAAATGGATTCCGAAAGGCTGGAACAGCAGCTCAATCGATAGCAAAAACGTAGCATAAAAATATGTGAAGGTTCGAAACAACCATACCACTACACACCAAGGCACAGTCGTATACCTCATCGACGTACTAACCTTATATCTTCCTCGAGACATTGGTGACATCACTGTCTTGCAGAACCAGCAATGTCAGCCATTTTTACGTTTCAATAAAGCTCGGTGCGGCTGAAGATAATAGCTGCATAACACTAGTATCATGGATACCAGCATATACAAGCATGCAATGCACTATGACGTCATCATTGTCGCAAAGTTTCTCTCGAAAATACTGAAGAAAATCGTGTCTGTGGCTGGACCGTTGACCGTACAGAAACTCGTTCAATTCAAAAGATGAAGGGACTACTTGTGGCGAGCTGAATATGAATAAAAACAAAAATTGATCATTACAAATATGCTAGTGGGCCTTGCCGTCATAAAATGACGGCAGAAAATGTTGACTCAACGTAACCCCTATTTCCATCACTCCTAAAGGGCAGTTGCTGGCACAGATCTTTCCTTGTATCCTTTGCTGATTTTCTACTCAATCTAAGTAAAAGGTGCGGCACGGAAACTTGCTGATTTGAAAAGTTAACAAAAACAATAATAGTAGAGATATTATAATTCGTTTCACATCTGATCCTACATTCTCTGAATTTATTCATTACACGGTTTTAAAGATGGCATCGGCCAAGTGACGGCCTCCGGCCATTGTCCAATGCACTGAGCTACCCGATTCTTGAAAGATTTGTTCGAACATATCGACAGGTTTGTCGGCCATTGCTTGGCGAATGTTGTCCTTTACATGAAGTAGGGCCCGTGAGCAATCAGTCACACGGAGCCAAAGATGCTCGGGGAAATGCTCCCTCAAAAGTTCTGTTGACCCTCGCTCTGTGAGTGCTATGGCTCCATATTGCGGGAAGCACACACCACTGATGATGAACACAACACAGTGACACGTTCACAATGGAGTGGCTTCTAATGAAGTTCTCGTGGATTGTTGTTGGCGTTCCAATAACGCATGTTTTGTTTGTTCACACAGCCAGAAATGTGAAAGTGAGCTTCATCACTAAAGAAGCCGAGCGCGTCGTGATCGAGGCAGGTTGTAACGCTGCGCTTAATTCACATGCATTTCAGCGGGCATTAAAATCGCGTTCACCCAGCTCCTGTGCTACAGCCATTTTGTAGGGATGGATGTCATCTTCAAAAGCGTTTAATAAATAAATTCGGAGAATGTAAGACGGGATTTGAAATGAATTATAACAATATCTTTGCTACTTTTGTTTTGATTAACCTTTCAAATCAGCAAGTTTCTGCGCCGCACCCTTTACCATGTTCTCAAAGAAAATAAAAACATTTAGAGCTAGTAGGAGATAAATAGACTAGTAACTGTGCTTAGTGTGCTACCACTTGGACGTAAGTTTGACCATGGCAACAGCCCCTTCAACCGAATTCAACAGAGGAAATTTCTCTTGTCCAATACTACAGACATTACGTCGGGGAGACGTAAGCAATAGTGTGTGTTATTATGATTCCTAACGAGATGCGATGCACAGCGGAGATACTAATCTTGGCAAGCTCAACCCTGCTATTGTCTGCCTGAATGGTTCAGTGCGAAAGATGGCATGCATGCTTAGAGACAGAAAGAGATATGTGACGTGTACTATTATACAGTGTAGCTTAAATCTTAACTCTATTCATACTAGACTGCATAATTATGCCACAAAGGTTCTATACCACCTACTGTATTCCTGCTGGGAAACTGTTTACAGGGAAGTAGCACCTACAGTATATTTTTGACTGGGGTCATTTCTCAATCTTGGAACAGGATAACGCAGAAAATATTTTCAGGGTAACGACATCTGTGTGTGTACTGTACATAGAAAATGGAGTGAGCTTATGATACTCCGAAATTTCTATTTCATCAATTGTAACTTATACATTTGTTGTCAAAGCGATGCAGGTATCACATTAGTAATAGTTCTTCTTTACCCTGTTATGGGCCACGGTCTTTCCTAAAGGACGTTTCAACTAATGTTATCCCTATGATAAACTGACATTTTAGTCAGTCCCTAATAGGGTTAAAGCGGATATCCATTTCTAACCGTCACAACCCCCCACATGTGTTCCACATTGTTGGTAACCGCTCCTAATTTACGGCCCTAACCAAGTTGCCAGAATGTAAATTTAGGACCGAGCTAAGCACAGCTGGCTAGCACCCTCCCAATATTAAGAAGCGTCACTTGCACCGGCACTCATTTTTGAACACGAGATCCTAAAGAGATGCAAGGCGCAACTTCCCCGCATAATGAACTTCATTTGCATATAATTAAGAAAGCTGATGTAGCTCTCCGGCACTTTTCGCACTTTTGAACTTCGGTCTTACAGGTGGCGGTTTTTTTTTTTCTTTTCACTGTATCACTTCGTGGTGCAGACCCTGCCGCTTCTCGTACTGGATGCCTCTCTCGCTTATGAGGTAATGGCTAAAAGTCCTAGCAATTCATTTTCTTTCAAAACAGAAAAGATTAAAAAGTAAGCTCAAAAGGCGTATGTCGTGAAGAGCGTCTTTCCCCTACCCCTCCTCAAGAGAAGCTCATAGGTTACTTCTTAACCTCGCCCTTCGAGCCCAAGATACATTTTTATACTCGTACTAATGATTGATTGTTTTTGTGTTCAACTTTTTTTCCCAACTTGCCCTACCCAAGCGTGTTAATTCAGTGCAGCAATACTGAGTATTGGTTCCACGTTTCCTTAGGCATACTATATAATTATCCCTCTGTTTGCCTTTCGGAAACTCCATTTTCAGAGACTAGAGAGGCCAATCTAACGTTGATATATTTGTGCTTATATAGTGTCCTTCTATTTTTATAGTCCTGCTGCAGATGTTTTTGTTACTCTCTCTCTCCTTTTGCTTTACTATTTGGTGCACATAATCGTACCCAAATGTGTTGTGTAGGAACAATCCCGTTCGTTTCGTTCGATGTATTAAATACTCTTGCTTTCCTCCTCTGTCAGCATAGCAGGAATGCTGCGGGCGAGGAGGATTGACCCTTCCACTGTGCACATGTGTCGGGGATCCTCGGTAATTTAGTGTCACCTTTTAGTGGAGCAAGTTTTAAATGCCAGGTACCCCTATTGTTTTTAAACGCTTCGTAAGATTAGATTTGTTGTGGAGACCGAGTGTTAAACTTCAGAATATTGTAATGGTAGTGATAGGTAGATGTTGGCACCAAGTACGAGTGTTTACTCTTCAATGTCTTCTTAATTTTCCATGTGTACAACACTGAACTTATGTTCTGGTCTGAGTCCATGGTAATCTGGATGAAAAGGAGAGGCTAGGTCTGGGAGACACTGGAGTCCAGGGTGTGGAGGAGTCATTGGGTTTACGAGACCCATGGATGCGCTGGGTACCGTAAACTCCAAGGATGTGTATTCTGTTATCCGGTGATACTATTGATATTTGCTGACTTCAGAGCAGAGCGAAAAACCCCTTATGTTGACTAGATGATCATATATTTTGCTATTAAAATTTTCGCTCTCGTAAGAAGTTGGCAAATACTAGAATATCTATGATCTTTTTTTTTAGTATAAAGGAATTTCTTTATGGCTAACTTAGCACTATTATAATGATGCTTGCTGAAGAGCACTCGCAGCTCGTGCGGTGGCCGCCGCCTCTACACTGACAACAGGAAATATTTACCAAGAAAACGTTGTTGTTGTTGTTGTTTTTTCTGCGCCTCAAGTGCAGTGTCCTCTGCAGCTCAATGCTCGATATTAGCTCACTTCCGCATATAATTTTCCATGCACGATAACTGATGCAAAACTCTGCGTCATTTCTACTTCAATTCTCTTGCCTTAAACTGTGATTTCTTTACCTTCTCTTCTTCCAATGTTTCAAGTGCCCAGTTAAATTATTGAACACAAATTGCGAGCCAACTCAGCCACAACCCAGAGGTTTCTTTTAGTTGAAAGTGTGAGTCAACGCGAGTAGTGATCGAGCGTATCAAGTGTTAGGTGTTAAAACGGTAGCTTTTTTGATTGACACCTCTGGATTACGTCTCTAATTCAGCTTGCATATTTTGTTGACGCTCGCACATAAAGTTTGTCTAGGTATATGATGTGATGGCAAAATCACCTGACTTCACCCACAATTGGCACAATTTCGTTAAACCATTGAATTTACTTGAACATTTCATCTAAGAGAAACCCCAAACCTACGATTTGCGAAAGTCGGCCGACACATTTTCTTCAAAGTGACTGGTCATTCCAGGGTGGAGCGCTTGCGATAACTGAGAAAGCCTTTGTTATCGCATCATATGCCGCTCGCCCTCTTAGTTGTCACAAGTCTGCATGGCCTTTGTGACATTCTTCTCAAACTTTAAGAATCTGCTCAAGGATGTCGAACGCTGCCGTCAGCTTGGAATTTCGCATCTAACCTTGGAGGAATGTTGCTAGAATATCGAAGCTTTGCAGTCGTCGAATGCGTTCTTGTTATTGTTCACCAAGATTTACTGATGCAGTAGCTACGCTGCCTTGAGAATATCCTCGTTGGAATGTTGCCTTTCCTTCCTTCATTTAATATTGAAGGGGAAATACCATCGTAAATGCAGTTGTAGTGGAAATGCGGAATATGACCTACAGTGTACGTTTAGAAGTAGCGCTTGTCGGCCACAGTATAAGGCACATTTTAGCAATCATTATACTACATTTACGGGCATTCCATGTGTGTGGCAGCTTGTAAATGAGTCAAAATTTGTTTGATTTTCCAGGTTTTTTATTCCAATGTATTTTATAAATGAAGCGCGACAAAAACTGAGTTAACCAGATTTCAAATCGTCTCATCAACTTCGGCATTCCGGTTAATGCGATTGATTTCACAGCTTGGCTCTCACATTGAGAATGACAGTCGCCCACAGACGATCGAGGATTCGGCACCGGACCCTCTCTGAGAATAGCCCTTTCGGTCTGTCCATTGTCTGATTTCTATTCTAATCGTTCCTGATGGCATACCATTCACACTACTTCGATGAGTAGACCGGTAGACTAAAGCAAAAAAAAAACAAACCGCTTAAGTATACAATCCCATTCTGTGATAAAAAGAAGAATCTCTCAATATAAAATGTTTGAATTTCCGACCAATTTTACGTTGCTTGTCTTTTGATTCAGGATTCCCATTAATAATACTATTTACGACGCATTTGTTAATTTTCGTGCCTCATGCTTCTTACTCGATCGTTAGGAACGGTATCTTCCATACGTCTGCCCCCAGCTGTCTTCCCCTTAGTTTTTTTTCGCCTCGCATTAGCTATAAAGAATAGTGGGGACGTTGGGAGGTTGTGATCTGTGGGTTCTGTCCGGTTATTGCTGAATGTTTTCATGAACTGTATGCATCCGGGCGCATTTTAGTATAACTCTTTAAATTCCAAGAAAACTGGAGAAAGTTTTGAACTGTCTATGGGCAAATCGTTTCATATTTAAGAGAAACTAACATGAGGCTTGTTTTTAAACAGATTTGATCGTAGTCTGGGTCTTCTGGTGTCTAAAGATTCGGTCAGTAGCAAAAATATTGAAACAAAAGGGGTTGTAGCGAGTTATTTCTGCTGCGCCGCTTCGTTGTTTTGCTCCCCCATACTGCGTGTATCTTCCGAGACCAGGCGGGTATCGAAAACATTTGGCCGTGTTTTGCACTCGAGTGTGTGTACGCACATGCCTGTTTGCGGTGTGGACTGGAAATCTTTCAAAAGGACTCTTCATATTTGTCACTCGTGGACTTGCGGGCAACTCTGGATGGATGTTGGTGGGACAACAGCATAAGCTGTTTCTATTTCAGTGTATATGACCGGACAAATTCTGCAACATTTTAGAACCACTTTCATTACATTACCATTGCTTCACTTGACCTTCGGAACGTCTTTCTATCATTGCCTACACTGCTGCCCTTTTCTTGAGTCTCTTCTACTCTTACGCCATTTACCACATTATTCAATTGCATGATTATTCCTCCAAAGTTGGGTTCCGCGTGTCTGGTTAGACGCTTAATGTCCACTTTCTTTTTGTTCTGAGAAGCGACGTTGTAGTTGATCAGTAGGCGTCAACTAAAACATCCATATCCATGTAAGGGACAATAGTTTCCGTACAAGAATTTTTCTTAAACTATCGATCAAGAAATAACTGATCGATGCCGAGTGTGCCTTAATTATTGAATTACAGTTGAATCTCTTTAGTGATGCAGGAGATGCCAACTGAGATCTGTGTATTTTATATGAGAAGTATAGTCCTTCTTCTTTTTTTTTTTGCCACAGACTAAAAAAAAAGGAAAACTGGCAATTGTGCACTGTATCATTTCAAAAACAAAATACCAACTATAATTAAAAATAAGAAAACTATAAAAACTGAATCATGACTAACCTACATCCTGCCTCCCTTATACAAGCGTCACGAACCTTATGTGAATAATGATTACGTACCTAATGTAAGTTAACCCCTTCTATGAGTGCAGCCTACGCGAGGGTCGCCCGTACTGAGCAATGATTCTGTATAGATCCCCTATACCCCCGTGTTTCTTGACTTGCCACACGTCCCCTCCTACTTCCACTTTGCACCGCTGTACAATGACCATGGAAGTTAAGGACCTACTGATACTTCGATTCCTCGTAGGAAAAACACTGCTTGATGTGCTGTCCACGAACG
Source organism: Parhyale hawaiensis (assembly GCA_001587735.2). Lineage (NCBI taxonomy): Eukaryota > Metazoa > Arthropoda > Malacostraca > Amphipoda > Hyalidae > Parhyale > Parhyale hawaiensis. Next base: position 1,034,417 of record LQNS02278082.1, read on the forward strand.
ATCGCGGAACCTTTACCGTCGTAATTGAAAAATCAATCCTCATATGAATACCACTAGTCGTGTTAAATTACTGTTAACCCTACTAAAAATAATGTTTAACATGAACAGTATTGGCACTGTTAGCTACTGTCATTTGTGAGTTAGAAATTACAATGAAGTTTTCGTTTGTTCTTTGCAGAATTTACCATCCAGAAGTTGAACAGCCGCGTCCTGCACCTCCACGTGTTCGACTACGACAGGTTTTCCCGGGACGACTCCATTGGGGAGGTCCACATCCCGCTATGTCAGGTAAGCGCTGCACCTTACGTCTGTTTAAATTGAGGGAAAAAGTGATTTAAATCTTTCCAGCTGAACTGCGGTACGTACAACCGCGCAGTTATAGTAATAACTGAAGTCGTAACTACGGTTTGTGGATTGTAACGCAGAACGCGGAAAACTACATTCATCTCTTAGTCCTTTCATTGATGAATTAATTTAACTCGCTCGTAGGAAAAACGATAAATGACGTGTAACATACAGTGTATCTAACGGTATGAAAAAAAGAATGTATTGAGAATAAATTGCACAACTGTCTCAACACTCACAACAGAGGTAAAATCGCCGTTACCGCGCACCCCAATTAGGACACCCACATGCATTGGCTCGTGCTGCAGATCAAGCCCGTTTAGGGCCCAGAGGAGCGTACGGCTGCGGTTGATCACGGATTGAACTCTGGCGTCATAGACGAATAAATCGAGACAATGGAGTTCCCCAATCCGCGGGCCCTCTCCATTTCTGGCTAGGCCAGTGCTCTCAGTGAACTATGAATGGTAGAACCGCTGACGCTGCGTTGCGGAGCAACAAGAGTTCCTCTCAGAATTGGAAAACAATCGTGTGATCTCCAAACAACCGTAGAGCTTAAACTATATAACACTAACTGTGGGTAAACTGTACTCAAAATGCACCCTGTATTTACGCCATACATACAGAAAGAGATGAGGGAGTTTGTGCTTTAGGGTTAACCGCTGTATCACTGGGGTGATATGTAGAAAAGGGACATGCGATGAGATACAGGATTATATCAGATAACTAACCCATAAACGCCCAGCGTATACCTTTACTTCTCGTAGTCATAGCACTATTAATTATATACAGAAACAGCACAGCGTACGTTAATAGGTTAACTTCGTTCATACTGTGTTGTGGTAATTCAAGCCTCCCGGGGTCCCCGCAAGTTGCCTCTTGCCATAGCTTCAGTTTGGCCTTTGAGCCGTGTTTTCTTTTGTGCCCACTTCTAGTGTTTTTCGTACTTCAAAAAATTTTCAGTTGTACTCCCATTTCTTTTTCGACTTGCTGTTCACATGCATGGATTTTTCGTTTTGAAAGTCTACGTTTTCCTTCTTTATCACCCGCGAGCGAAGGGAGAGGTGATGATGTTTTCGTTGAAGATTTAAGTATATATATATATATATATAATTTTGGTTATATATATATTTGTATATTATTTACATATTTGTCTCTCCACCCAAAAAAGTGGTCGAAGGAGTTGAACAATGTTCATATTTTTTGTAGTGAGTTTGGTTGGTTGGCCTAGCTGTGATCCATGCCACAAAACTAGGCCTAGCTGGCCATAAAAAATGACGGCGTTGAATTTTTTCCACCGCTTCGAATTTGCCTTTACGGCGGGAGATCGTCGAGGCGTTCTATTTTTCCTATGTTATTATTATAGGGAATAGTTTAGCGCCTACATCCACAACAACGGCGTTCTAACAGAAGGAGAAGCAAAGTACATAATTATGACAATAGAAACGGTGAACCCTTGCACGAACGGGTTCCCACACTGGATGTGACCCATTCCAAAAAAGTTAGGATTAGCTGGCCATCAAAAATGACAGCGATGAAATCTGCTCCCTCCACGTGTGATGGTCTTACGCCACGAAGCGTTCTAGTTCTTCCTCTCTCTGGATCGCAGATAATGTTGTGGATAGGGAGGCTAATGCTAGACGCATAATATTTTGGGGAAGAAACTTACTGAGTTGCTGCTTTTGTCAAATAAACGCTCCGAATATTGCAGTCACTGTTTGTAATCACTGAAAAATGTTTTTGTCACCGACCGAGGTAGGAACCTGGTTTTACAGCTTATAAAATGCCCTAAAACATTCTAACCTTTTCTTAAGCTCCGATACCTTAACGAAACAGACTGTTGATTGCCAGTTTTCTTCTGGCTCCTGCACTGTGGTCATCAGATTCAGACTTCCTTCTTCACAATTTTTCCTTCTCACTACTTCCCAATGTGTCCGACTCACTGCCTCCCAATGTGTCCGACTCACTGCTTCCCAATGTGTCCGACTCACTGCTTCCCAATGTGTCCGACTCACTGCTTCCCAATGTGTCCGACTCACTGCTTCCCAATGTGTCCGACTCACTGCTTCCCAATGTGTCCGACTCACTGCTTCCCAATGCGTGCGACTCACTGCTTCCCAATGCGTGCGACTCACTGGGATTCATTACCAAGAAATTTGAGTACAAATCCAAGAACATAGACAATCATTCCTTGGTACAAAGCGCTAGTTTGCCCGCATTGAAATTTGCTTTTCAATTCCGGGCGCCACATAAGTGCAGACTGCAGAGATATAGATATAATAGAATGATTCCATCGCAGAGCCGTAAAACTGATACCTCGGCTGCAAAAAATATCGTACGAGTGTCGCTTACAGAATGTGACACTTATCTCGCGAGCAAAGACGACTCAGGGATTAACTAATAGAAACATTCTAGTACCAGAATGATTTCATTGGACTTAAATGATTTCAACGACGTGCCGACAATGACATTTTATGGCAGAGAAGTAGATGGTTATCTCCGAAACAACGGCCGAAAAGTCGAACGTGTACGATCAAAGAACTACTCTAAGCTAGCAGTTTTCCCGTGCAGAAACACTTAACGAGTTGAAAAACCGTATTCATAAACATTAGGAGCAACATCCTCCACTGCTATCAGCTCCTCCTCGAGGAGTCACAAACTCGTAAGGCCAAAAGTTTCCGGGGCCATCTCAAACCATTATCAATCATGCCCAAGCTACACGAACGTCTCTGAGTCCTCGAAATTCTGCTGCAACTAATCGCTGTTGCAAGAGTACCCTAGACTTGGTTTAATTTTTAAAATTTTTTCCTGCTCACTTCATCATTATTCTCCGATATCTGCATTATCTGACATAGCGGCAATGACTCATGGGAGCCAGAGCGTCTGTTCCGGATGATCTTTGGGAATTGGCCTTTTGGTTCGTCTACTGCCAGCTATCCAATCTAAGGATCTTGAAAAACTGCTTCCTAATGTTTCCATTTCCCTGCTTGTCAATGTGTCCGACTTACTGCTTCCCCAATATGTATGACTCGGTGCATTCCAATGTCTCCGACTCCTTACACCTGCGTCTCCGACTCTTTACACCTGAGTCTCCGACTCTTTACACCTGAGTCTCCGACTCTTTACACCTGCGTCTCCGACTCTTTACACCTGCGTCTCCGACTCTTTACACCTGCGTCTCCGACTCCTTACACCTGCGTCTCCGACTCCTTACACCTGCGTCTCCGACTCCTTACACCTGCGTCTCCGACTCCTTACACCTGCGTCTCCGACTCCTTACACCTGCGTCTCCGACTCCTTACACCTGTGTCTCCGACTCAACAGCGCTGCTTAATATGACCCACAGTATCCCCGTCCGCTGACTGTTAGTTCTCCCCCTTATATGATCGGACAGCCCCTGCCGGCTCGCTCCCTTTTGTCTATTTACACAGTGAAATAATGAAGCGCAGTCGATAATACAAGTTTGCCTTCCTCAACTTCTAAGCTTTAATGGATGCTGCTAATGAATACCACAACAGTAGACGCTCGCTGTTATACCGACCTCTGAACTTCTATCGAAGTTGGCGGGTAGCGGTCTCAGCACCATGTTCCCTGAGGGGGGGTATGCCGCTTCTACGGGTAACAACTATTAAGGGATCTTTCCACTGGGGAATTTCTATGGAAAAAGGAGCCTGTGCAGAGAGGTAGCACCGCCTGAGTAAGATGGAATTAACCCATAAGTGTCGGAAGTAAAAGTCAATTTTCGTAGGAATAGCGCTATTTTGTAAAGTCTATTTCCCCTATTCGTGTCGCCCTCGAAGTTTTCCTACTGGGATTTCTTCACCACGTCCTATCGGACAGACCATTAACGTTAAACTATCAGCTCAAGGCTATAATATATCATATAAAATATGTACTGAAGTTATCATACAAAGGAAAAAATAAGTAGCAGAATTATCTCTTATATAATTTGTTTCTACAAGGGTATAAGAGAGAGGAAGCGACGGTACCGTGGGCCGTGAGTTGTACAGCAGCAACTAAAGGCGTCTTTTTGTGGCCAATTTCGGGATCAGAATCACCTTGATCACTGAGAAGCACTAGAACGGTCAATGATTTTGTAAACAAACCAGAGACGCCATGTTTGTTTTAAAAACTTAAATTTCTATCATACATGCACGGAAGATGATGGGGAATAGTTTTTTTTTAAGTCAATGCATAAGTAAATTAGCAGCATTCAATGAATCTTGAACATGCAAAGGCATAAAACTAACGAAACTAAAATTCCGTAAGTCAATGATACAAACAATCCTTATGATATTATCCGATTCATGCTTAAATTTATGAAAACATCAGAAACTTGTTTTTCAAATTTTGAAATTTTACTTATCCAACGGCTGGAATCACTGTTTTATCACATATGATTAGCCTCGAAGGAAATCACGATGCAACAATTTTCACCACTGATCACGGTTGTTCACTATCGGAATCACGTCAAAAAGTTGTCACAGAAACGCACGGATCGTGAGCAATCAGGCGGAATCATCCGCAAGGTGGTCACAAAAAAAAACTTTACTAAAGGTAACTCCTATCACCAAGCAACCAGGCGTATTTCAGCAGCGGGCTCATCGGTAATTGATTCGTTGGAGGTGTACTGCATACCGCGTTTACGTTTACTCTCACAAAATAAATTTCTTCGCTTTCAAGCTGAAAGAGATTATGATATACAAATGAATATTGCGAGTTACGTGCAACAAAAGTTACCGAGCTAGAAGAATTGAAGCAAACCAATGTAAACTGACGTGCTGGATTTCGTCATGCACTGTATTAGAGCAGTGCGGCGATTAAGAAGGCGGAGCATTCACGGCCTCCGCCACTCCCTACCGCTCGCTATCGCATCCCGTAAAGGCCTGGTCACACCGCTCGAACTTTGCTGGAGCGTTCCTTGAACGATAGGGAATTTCAACAACGCTCGTCACCGCGCAGAAAATGAAACAAAAAATACAAACCTCGAGCGTTGGCTTACCGGTGCACCGCTGAAGCCTACGTTCCTTCAGCGGTGTACCGCCGAAGCCTGCGTTGCCTTAGCGGTGACACGTGCGTTCGTATAGCGGAGGGCTACGATTCCAGGACGTTGACCCAGCGGGGCCCTGAAAGAGCTGCAGCGTTGGCTAAACCACATATTGCTCGTCACTACGGAGCTGTGCGGATTGCCAGCATGGCAGATGTAAATAAAGATGAAAGCGTTGGTCTAGCGGACCCAAGCTTCCACGAATTTTACTCAAGCGGTGGTGAACTTTGATGGGAGCGTGGTTGTACTTTGCCAGGGCGGAAAATTACTCCCCTTCTCACCGCTCTCAAACTTTGAGCTAGCCCAAATTTGAGAGCCCCTCGAAAATCATCACTGGTGGCCGAGCGTGTACAGCGTTGCTTTAGCGGGGGCCAACTTTGGTAAACGGTCGTGGGCGGTGATGATTTTTTTTCACCGCTCTAGGAACGCTCCACCAAAGTTCTGGTGGCGGTGTGACCGGGCCTTAATATACATCGAATGCGATTATAATTTTTGTTCAATTGTCATGGTGAATGGTTTATTCTTCTAATTACCGACACATAGGTTGAACCACATAACATTGATCGACTTATGAGATTTTAACGCCTCGAGTAATTTTTCCACCAGAACATGGTAATCAAAAGCCGCTTGGGGCCTGGTATGAAGAGTATTAATGTCTATCCCCATTCACACATATATATATATATATAATTTACATGAACCTAACATAGTGTAAGGGATCGCGAAAACAAACTTTGCCTGAGGTTATGCTGTGGTTATTTCGTAGTCGATTACACGCTGAACATTCAAAGTAGAGACAACGCTGTGGCCGGTAAGGACGAAGATACACGTTCATTGGGAACAAAAGATTTCCGAGTCATATAATCTTTTCTGTAAATGTAAACTTAATTTGGGCAATATAATGCAAGTTCTGTAATCAATCCAAGTGCAACAAGTATATTATATTATATCTTTCCAATTTTGTATCATGTTGCCGAAGAAACCGTACTACCAATGCAATAGAAACAGGCATAGATTTTTTTTTTCTGAAACGCAGACTCTTCTCAAACGGACACCACGGTAAAGTTACTCAGCAGTCCTCGATGCCTAAGAGAATATTCTGGTATATTTAATCCCTCTCAGAATGTCAATAGGTCTCAAATGCAGTGTCATGCAACCCCCCCCCCCCCTGCTACCTTGCATATAGGTTGTTACAATAATTATTTTGTTCGCATCTGCTATTGTGAAGTACAGTTCTAACGTTAAGTAAGTAGATTTTTTTTTATCCCATTACTGGGCGCTTCCTCCCCTGCCACCGGTAGCGCGCTGCGCCGTTTTGAGACAAATTATGTGGATGTGGTGTTGAACACTATTTGGTCGTCCGCGGTGCTCGTGCCGGGCGGCACTCTCGTCATTCGCAACGATTTTGTGTGCGTGGATCGCTGTGCCTGCGTTTAAGTAAGCTTTCTTGCCGCGTCACCACGTAAAAAACACTACTTAGCTAAACCTAACTTAACCTAACCTAATCTGCGATACCGCGAGCAGCGTAAGGGTGTTTTCACACCAAGAGCGAAGCGGCGCGGCGCGAGCGGAGCGGAGCGGCGCGGTGTTAAATATCTTTTGGTATTCCTATGCAGAAACGCTTTGCCTTTCACACTGCAAGCGGCGCGGC
>LQNS02278082.1:1077933-1092043 GCA_001587735.2 Parhyale hawaiensis
CTTGTTTCTGTTGCCTTAATCACTGTTAGAAAGGCATCATAATGCTGGTAATGACCTATATTCCTAATCCTCGATGAACTCTAATAAAACTTTCGCTCATCTTCGGTGGTTTTGGAAGACATAGCTTGGATACTATATAAAGAAGATCACAACACCAACCAGTCGCTATGAATTTGCGACAGAATTCAGACAAGTGCGGTTTGGTTGCGCAATCCTGTACTCCGACGACGCAACCATTACCAGTTTGCCAAAAATATAGCAAACCGTTTTGAAATCGCACCATCATTTTGCGCAGTCACGCAACCGCTCCCTACACGGTCAAAATGCTTGCGCAGTCACTATGTTTGCGCAAATTATTTGTACGTTTAGGGGCCCAGTTTGGATAAGAAGTTAAGAAAACTACATAAAAGTGCATCACATGTTAAATTCAAGCAATATATGCAGTCATACATTTTGTAATACTAATTTTCAAGAATTATAGTCAATGTTCGTAAACAAAGGCAGTGTTACCCATAACATGACCCTAAAATTTAGGAAGGTTGTCGTCGGTGTCACCCGGTGTTACCCAACCTGTGTCGCATTGGGGTCCGGTGTAGAACAGGTGACACCGAAGGCCTGATTGCAACACGCCCCAAGTTGGGCGTAGTTCGAATGTGTTGAAGCTATATCCTGGCTTTAGCTTAATATAGGCTTAATATACACGAGTAAACTCCTCTGTAAACGCATATAGCAATATGCTATGTGGGCCAGAAATTGGGTAGGGGTATAAAAGGCCTTGTGTTGAAATACCAGAGTGATCCGACAATTCGTTTAAGAATTATTAGCGAAAAACAGCGTAACACGACCAGTGAAAACCATAGTAATACAAGTTGATCCCATAAACACATGTGTTTTCACGGAGATCGAGATCCTACCAGAACTGACCTACATAAATGTGTACAAATCTACTGGCCCAGATTATCTTACTCCCCGTGTACTACGGGAAATAACTCCAGTCGTCGTGAAGCCAGAGCTCGAAATTTTCAATCGGTCTCTGAGAACGGAAAAAGTTCCGCAGGATTGGAGACTAGCAAACGTGATGCCAATTCATAAGAAAGGGGACAAGAAAAGCCCCAGCTATTATCGACCAATAATTGGTCTTACGTCGGTCGTCTGGAAAACTATCGAGCGTCTCCTGAAAAAGCGAATCACTGACCACCTGAGGATGCATCAGCTCATATCCTACTCTCAGCATGGCTTCCAAAATGGAAGAAGCTGCTTAACAAACCTTCTGGACTTTTCTCAAAAGTTACGGATATCAGAGATGAAGAAAAGGGTGTAGATCTTGTGTATCTAAACTTCCAAATGGCTTTTGATGAAGTCCCACATCAACGGCTAATGAAAAAATTGGAAGCCCATGGCATCCAAGGAGACTATTTACGATGGATCGGGGCATGGCTTACGGGTCGGCAGCAGCGAGTGAAGCTTGAAGGAGAAACGAGCGACTGGATGCTGGTATCATCAGGGGTTCCACAAGGTAGCGTGCTTGGCCCACTTCTGTTCTCAATTTATATCAATGATCTCGATCTTAACATCCGTAGTAAAATCAGTAAATCTGCGGATGATACACAACTATGTCATCCTGCCACGAAAAGAGCCGAGCTCCAACAAGACATTGACCACCTCATGGAATGGAGCACAACTGGGCAGATGAGATTTTATGAAGACATATGCTCAGTAATGCACATAGGGCTCGTGAACCCTTCAACGCCCTTGAAAATGAAAGGGATGGAATTGGCTCCTGTCACCCAACAACGTGACTTGGGAATCACTATTACAAATAAAATAAACACAGTCAGCAAGTAGACAAGAGAGTGAAGATGGCAAGCAGAGTACTCGGATTCATCACTAGAAATTTTGAATACAAATCCAAGGACATCATCGTCCCCTTGTACAAGGCATTAGTGCCGCCACACTTAAAATTTGCTTTCAATGTTGGTCGCGACACTCAGTGCAAAGATATCGATAAAATGGAAAGAGTCTGACGCAGAGCAACAAAATTGATACCTCAGCTGCGAAACAAGCCATATGAATGTCGCCTAAAAGAACTGGGTCTGATCTCTCTCGAGCAAAGACGACTCAGGGGTTAACTTATAGAAACATTGAAGTATTTGAATGGCTTCAACGACGTACTTATAACTGGACCCTTTGAAAGAGACCTCAATGATCGCTTGCGAAACAACGGTCTAAAACTCAAGCAGAAAGCTGCACGAACGACCTTAAGTCAGCAATTCTTTCCGTATTTCATAGTCAGCATTTGTAATAGACTCCTTTCCGACGTTGTTAGTGCGGAATCAGTTGACGCGTTTAAAAATCGTCTTGACATACATTGGGAGAGACATCCCCACAGCTAATGATTCCTCCTCCAAAGCCTCCGAAGCTTCCCTAATCCGTCTTCTTCTCTTTTTCGCTCCAACTACACGGTCTGACATCTTTAACTCCGCATATCAGCGGCTACTGATCTTGATTCGTGCGTTCATGATCGTCACTTTTGCAGAGATTCTTCTCCCTCCTCTTTTTTCTTCTTCTCTTTTCCTCAGTCTTTTATATTCTACTAACATTTATCTCAAAGAGAGCCGGGCGTAAGTTTCGGTGTCTCTTTAAGAATGGGCCTGTTGGTTCGTCTACTGCCGCCTATCTAATCTAATCTTTTAAGAATTGGAATTTGACTTGCAATTGTTTCAATCAAGTTGTTTAGAAATTTATATTATTTAAGTTTGGGATATTAATTTGTTTGCTTATTAATTTCATCTTAATCAAGATATGAAAAAACCTTGAGCCGTATTATGGTGATTTGTTAAAGTAAATCCTAGAAACTTATCAGATGAAACATGGGAATACATAAAAATCTAATCGACTATTGAATAGCTTTGGCAATGGTATGTTTGCTTCAAAAGATTACAGCTATACACAGAAGTTATGACGCCCATTGTGCCAATTGAAGACGGTTCAGATAATCTATTCTTAAAGAAATTGATGCATCGTGACCCAAAAAAATGAAAAAAGTACTTTTATGTGTAATAAATTGTATATGTATTCTGCAAACACTGTTATTGAGCGGCACTGTGTACGTTGGTGTGCCTCCCTTTGCAATATAAATATCACCGATAGTAAGAGTCACAGTAAGCAAAGCGGAAAGTATCTCTCATGAGCCAAACAAAACCTTGTTCGATGTCATAGTTAGCCGAAGTGAACTGCATTTCGGCAGGTTCCCGCTAGATAAATAGGTCGACTCCTCCGACTGTACTTGATATCAAAAGCACAGTTTTGCATTCGCCTCACTGAAGCTCACTCGCTTTACCTTCTCTTTGTCTACTATGGATAGGACTATTATTATTACATTAGATATTTAAGTCCCCTAGACACAACTAAGGTGATTCAAGAGAGAAAAGAAAGGGACATGAAGTACATCGACAGAAATGTGGAACTCATGCACGAAGGTGGACCAACGTACATAGGAACAACAACTCGGGATCAAAGAGGAAGAACAGACGTTAGTAAGAACAGAAGGAGTGCGAAATCAGGATGGAAACAAAGTGGGCACGAAAGCCAGACATGCCGCGAAGGCCTAGTTAATGGCTAAGGTAACCTACACAACCTCTCTGGGGGCGTTACGGCACTTCCCATAAAATAGGATGAGCAAACCTAACTAACCTAGCCCTATAGCTATAGCCCACCCTATGCCCGTGATGGGACTATGGACAGGAATGTATTGCTAGTGCACCAACCAACTCACCTTGTACGAAGATTTGTCCAGGACGTGACCCCAAAACAGAGAGCCCATGGCGTTCATGACAGCACCGAGGCAGCTGATGTACGTCAAGAAAGTGTCATCGTCTACGATTGTCTCAGCAAAGCTTTTGAACGTCGTGATGATGAACACGTTCACCACAGAATTAAGCAAGTACGTCACCCAGATCAACCAGAACAGTTTGTACTGTATGACTTCGATGGGAGGATGTTCTGTAAACAAATGAAGAACAAAGGTAAGACAATCACCCGTGACTGTACGCACAGCATAGCGTCCAACAATCAAGGAAACTCTTGCTAGATATCATTAAGCCAAAACTCCTCGCTACCTCTACGTACTGGACCACCCAATCAGACCTAATGTTTAAGCCATTATGTAGGCCCTACATGTAGGCCCTCCCAGTCTAAAGCACTACCAAGGTTTGGCAAATGTATTATTTGAACGGAGTTAAGAGCTAGTAGTGGTACTGAGGCACGTAAATACGAGGGGATATAAATCGCTCACATTTGAAAGTTCGAGAATACCTTGTAAAAAGGTTTGACTTGGGGTTTGACACAACGCCATGAGAAAAAATCAAGTTTACGGTGGGGTTGAAAACTTTAACATTTTTTTGTTATTTCTAAGATATGGGATTATATTAGTGAGTTTCTTCATTGTTTCTGCAAAATTTACTGCAGACAGAAATTAATTGGTTATTTCCTATGGCAGCTTTGGCTCCCTTTATAGAGAGAAGTCTCTGTTGTTGTTGCAGCTTAATATGAGGTACACATAAAAAAATAGCCCAAAGTCAAAAATCGCAGAAGTGAAATTACTACTCGCTATATTAAGATACAAATAAATAAAATTTTAGGAGTAAAATAAAATTTTGAATCACTGCAAGCTGCTCAATGCCCATGTATTAGCGCCGGTCCGTTATTAATTTTCGAGACGTCTTTTTGAAAAAAATTTGAGTCATCGACCACGTCGAACCAAATTGTCCACTCTTCCCACAGTAAATTTCTACAATTGTTTCTGAACAACATGAGGAAAATGTTACGCACACACATTGTTCGTAGGGACACAAGAAATGCATAACTAACATGAAACACAAGTTAATCAACGTAAGCAATTGAAAAGAGACAAATTGTTGATACGTTTTTACTTGAGTGTCCTAAGATTCAATGATTGTGGCCTCGGTGACCAATAGACAAAATTGTGTTTCTTGATGACAAATACGTTATTAGCATCACCGTGAACTGCTTGCTTCTTGTCTGAGGGTCCTGTGTTTGTAAGAGAGATATTTTACGAAAGCTTCTTTAAACAGACTTGGTAGTTATCTCTAACTTCGACTGGGCCATCAAGTCTAGTGTAGTTCAGTGCACGAAACCATCAAAGGTCCCGAGCATGAAAGTCTTCGAAAGTAAGTGAATAGAAGTAACTAGGTTTTTCGATCAACGACATGAGGTGCCATGATGCAAGTTACTTGCAAGCAAGCTAGCTGATATAATTATTAATAAAGTGGAAGTTTTTTTTCTTCCATACCTATAATGACGATCAAAAACTGGAAGAAGGTAAAAGATGGAGTTGTCTTGCCGCACACCCTAACTAGGAATCCAATATGCGTGGCTTGTGCTGCAGGTAAGTACGCACTTGGGCCCAGAGTAATGCACGGCTGCAGTCGAACCGTCTGTCTGAATTGTTGCGTCGTAATGATGAAATACCCGATAGACAACTGCGTCCACCAACTTTAAGACCAGTGCCGCCCCCTTCCCCATCCCGGTGAGAACGAGTGAAAACTGTTGGTATTCTTCATTTATGCGCATGAAGTGTTACCTTTCCTGGTGGGGGCTCGAACATGCGCTGTCTAGAAAATGAGAAAGTCAGCAACCTTGGCCCTGAGTAACTGGGGTAAGAGTCAATACTTAAATACGTCTAGAGAATCGTAGAATCCATGCACGGGAGTGTTTCCACATTGGATGAAAGCACCTGGGCACTGCAAGTCAGGAGAGATGAGAAAGAGCAAAATAAAGACCGTTAGATGAAGTAAAAAAGCCTAGAAGCAAAATAAAAGAGAAAGATATCCGAAAAACAGAAATGAACTAAGAATAAGGTAACTTAAAAAGTCCTCCTACTGTAGTGACTCTCTGAGCCATAACACAGAATGAGCGAACTTAATTGACTTAACACGCGGGCCCTTCCCTTGCTCCTGGACGGGAGCTAGCTGTTGTCGATCCAATGGTTACATGCATAGGTGAGGCGCAACACCTTCTCCAATACAAACTACAACAACGCTCTTCTCTTTTAATTTACGTGAGAGGCATCACAGAGCGCAGTTACTTAGATCGATAATTGATTTTTGCCTCGCTGCACTCCAGAAGCTACAGCACTTCTATGCATACACTAACGCAAGTAGTGTTCCGAAGCGTCACATAGACGCCAGCTCAATTATCTGATATAACGGCAGAGAGCAAAGCTGATTGTTGTAATGGAAGGTAAACACGCGGGGCCGGCACGTGCCTCAGACCCTGGAGGCAGTGCAGTGCAACCTACAACTCGAGGTGCAGCTAACTGCCCGCAGCTCCAGGCCCCAAAACCACGCGCAGCTTCAAGAACAACCGTAAGTTCCAAGAACCGCTTGCAGTTACAGAACCACCCGCAGGTCCAAGAACCGCCCGCAGGTCCAAGAACCGCCCGCAGGTCCAAGAACCACCCGCAGGTCCAAGAACCGTTCGCATGTCCAAGAACCGCCCACAGGTCCAAGAACCACCCGCAGGTCCAAGAACCACCCGCAGGTCCAAGAACCACCCGCAGGTCCAAGAACCACCCGCAGGTCCAAGAACCACCCGCAGGTCCAAGAACCACTCGCAGGTCCAATAATCACTCGCAGGTCAAAGAACCACACGCAGGTCAAAGAACCACCCGCAGGTCCAAGAACCACCCGCAGGTCCAAGAACCACCCGCAGGTCCAAGAACCACCCGCAGGTCCAAGAACCACCCGCAGGTCCAAGAACCATCCGCAGGTCCAAGAACCACCCGCAGGTCCAAGAACCATCCGCAGGTCCAAGAACCACCCGCAGGTCCAAGAACCACCCGCAGGTCCAAGAACCACCCGCAGGTCCAAGAACCATCCCCAGGTCCAAGAACCATCCGCAGGTCCAAGAACCATCCGCAGGTCCAAGAACCATCCGCAGGTCCTAGAACCACCCGCAGGTCCAAGAACCATCCGCAGGTCCAAGAACCATCCGCAGGTCCAAAAGCCGCCAGCAGCTCCAGAAGCGCCCGCCTCATCATCAGGTACGCCTTGTCCCAAACGCCGATATTTTCTACGCACGGGATATCTTCATTACTACCGGGTAAGGACTTTTTCGAAACCCTAATCCTTTTGTGCCAGGATAATTAAACATCACTTTTCGTGGGAATAGAACTCGCATCGCATACCCCAAAGTGTACAGTAACCGCGAAAGGCATACCCCGCCCTCGTCTAGCACCGCTGCGATCTTCGCGACATTTGTGTCTACTGAAACTGCAATACTGTGAAATGAGATGTTTATGAATGCTGTTGTCGGCCTAGGATAAGATGCTGAATAGGCGTTAGTATTGAATATCGACTTTGCAATGGTTCAGGGAAGTAAATTATGCATCGATTTTATTCAAAATAAGCTAGTTACCTCCGCCAAGGAGGTTATGTTTTGGTCGGATGTGTTTGTCTGTCAGTCCGTCCGTCTGTCTATCTGTCACCAAGATAACTCAAACAGTTATTGACGGATTTTGACGAAATTTACAGAGATTGTTAGGTATGTTAAGAGGAATAGATGATTAACTTTTAGTGAAGATCAGTTTATCAGTTTGTTTATCTGCCTCATTTTTTAGTGCTATAACTCAAAGAGTTATGGATAGATTTTTATGAAATTTCCATGAATTGTTAGGTATATCACGAAGAGTAAATGACCAAATTTTTCTGACAATCTGTTTGTTCGTTTGTCGTTATTTTTTATTTTATGCTTGTCAGCACAAAGCTCAGTATTCTAAATATTAAGTCGACTAATCATATAAAACTTAACGTTTCGGGAATGCCTCCCATCTTCAGAAGTATAAAATATCTAATGCAATCTATCAAATTAAAACGATTCTTTTTATTTTCAAAATGTGGGGAGCTGAGATATTGTTCGGGAAAGGTTTAAAATGCAATTGAATGGAGCGAGCTTAGAGAGTCCCGATGTCGACGTCTGTACAGTCTTAGGACGATGGGTCAGGCATGATCCGTGTGTAGAGGTACAGCTGAGGTCATAATATTGAGACTAGGTTTTGCTCAATGGATGTAGAGAGATTCCAATGTGGTGAGTTCGAGTGGGATAGAAAAGTCTATGATTGAGAAACCTGTCGTGCTGATAGGATGATTATTTTCTTCAACATGGAGACGGGGAGCAGAATAAGCAGGTTTTGTGAGGGGTAGACTTGTTCTACTGGATACGCCTAAATGTTGATCGATTCGAGGTTTGAAATGTTGTCCAGTGCTACCTATGTACGAAGCATTGCAGCTTCCGCATTGATATTTGTAGATAACACTAGACAAGAGAGGTGTACACGGCTTGTCTTTGAATTTAAAATAAGACCCAATGGTGAAAGAGTTTTTGTATGAAAATTTGAAGTTAATGTGCGAGTAAGCTTCAGAGAGGAAATTTTTCAGAGTGTTAACCGTGTTGACAAAGTCCTTGTTGTGATAGGATAGGGAAGCGAATGAAAAAAAGTCTAATTTACGAACAGAACGGTCACTAATGCCTGGATCGAATAGTTTGTCAGGGAGCAGTTTGCAGTAGTGGTCCAGAAGATGGTGTGGATAACAGTTATTTTTTGAAAAATGTTCTAAGAAAGTCTATTTCATTTGAAAATGCAAGGTAGGAAGAAGACAAATGGTATGCCCGAAATAGTAAAGATTTATTGCATTGATTTTGAATTGATCATAGCAGTGACTGAAGAAACTTGTCCCGAGACCTGAGAATGCGGGTTTCTGTAAATACGAGTCCATGGTCAGTGTTGAGCTTTGATTAGTTATTAAAACATTTAGAAAATCTAGAAAATTGCTAGATTTATTTTCAGCGGTAAATTTAATATTTGGATGTTTACTATTCAAATACTGCAGAAAAGAGTGCGAATCCGTTTGGCTTTGGAATATGAGAAAGATATTATCTACGAAACGTTTATAGTGGATCGGTTTGAAGTTGTTTGGGCAATCGTTTAGCCAAATGGCTTCATGATGACATAAAAAGATATTTGCCAACGTAGGCCCGAGTGGGCTGCTCATGGAAACTCCTTCCACTTGCTTGTACAGTCTATTGTTAAAAAAGAAAAGAGAATCTTTAATGGCAAGACTGAGAAAGATTCGAAAGGTAGGTTGATCCATGTTGTGGAATAGGACTGTGTTATCAAAAATTTTGTTACAAGTGATATCTATTGTTTCGTCTACGGCTAACAATAAGGGCTTAACATTTTTTTTTTTTAATTATGCTACTGTGCATGCGACGTTTAGAAAATTTTGACAGCTCGTCGGTCGGCGGACTGGGTGTGATAGTTTGGCGTGGTTGGGGGACAACAAGTCCCTACATGAGCATGATATGATCTGCCCACGACCAATAATCCCCGAAAGCATCGCAGCAGTTTTCTCATGAAGACAACGCAAGGTCAAGCACAAGCTGAACTTTTACTGTATTCAACAGCTTTTTTCCTTCATTTTCAGGTGGTGGACTTTGGATTCGCGAGAGCATGAGACTTCATCAGCTACATTAACATCAATCTTCCAAGAGACTGTTTGTCACGTTTTTCGGGCAAGAGTATTTTTGGGATTCTAGGATTTATTTGAACTATAGCAACAGTTATAAAGTTCTACAATGTGCAAAGTTTTGCAGCTGGCAGTTCGTTTCCTGCACGCAGTTGGTGTGCTACACACAACTTGCAGCTTTCCGGTGACACCCAACAAAACTACAACTACGTCCCACTGGTGCTGTGATGTGTCAGAAAACGATGAGAAGGAAAGAGAACAAAACCGCGGCACCCAGACGCCGGAGAAGAATATGTGGAAAAATAAATTCATTTTACTGTGGAGCAGTTTCCTTGTCATTCTCCATGGAGCGTCAACCGTCATCTGCTTGCTCACATTCCCATATTCTATGGCGGACGATGTCTTCAATTCTTACGTTATGCTCTCGTGGTATATCATGTGGCTACTGTCGTACCATTTGTACACTCTACGAATTATTTACAAGAACAAAGATCTCGTACGATTGATTCGCAAATGTTGCAGTCTGCAACATCAGTACAAGATGCAGAAGTACAGCCAGTTGCCTGGATATTCTCTCTGTTGTTTCTTTGCGTTCGCCGGATTTTTGTCGTCGGTAACCGATATAGTATTTTCTTACTCAGGTCACGTGAGCAGTCTCTCCCCAGTTCAGATGTTATCGCTACTGTTTACATACTTGTATAACTATATCTTGGATACCTCAATGCTTATTGTTTTCTGGATCTTCACGAGCAGCCTCGCGGAGTCCCTCAACGCACGAATACTTGTAAATGAAGGTGCGAGGAGTGAAAACAAACCAGGACTGCCACGATTTCCACTTCTAGCCGGTGAAATAATCGAAGGCGATGGAATCGCATGGGTGAAAACAAAACCTGAATCACTTCAACAAGAAGGAGACACACCGCCAGCTAAGAAGAACAAGCGCCAGCGTCGGATCAGCAGAGGTCATTCAGTTTCCCATACAGAAGACTCGGCTGAACACCAAACTTCGTTTATGCACCTTGCCGGCAACATCTACCGTGAGAGCGTCACTGAACTGGAAGTACTTGAAATTTATGAGCAAACAGAGTTACTGATGGAAATATTTAGTTGGGTGATCCTCTACAGGCTGCTTTACGACACTTTCTCTGTGAGCTTCTCACTTTATTTCACTGTAGACTACATGACAGCAAGCAGCGGGTTCCCTGTCAACAACATTGGCCCATTGATGTGGCGGCTCCTGGACATGGTCGCATATGCTTCTGCAGCTGACAACTTCAACCACTGCGTGAGTTACATGGTCTTAGCATAGCAATAGTACAGTATGTAGTAGTAGTAGTAATAATAATAGCCGTACCTATTCAATTCTGGGTTCACGTGACGCCAGCCTAGGATTCTGCGTAGGTAGGTATGCAGCTAAGTAAATATCCGTAATAGCATTAGTTTACTGCAGGCTTCCATCCCTGATGCAATAGCTGAAACGCGGAATAGGGAAAGGACACGGAATATGTCAGAAGTACGAAGAAGCACAATAGACCTTACATGTGAGCAACAAGCCAAAAGAACAACAGAATAGAGATTGCCGTCTAAAGCACCGTGGGCACAATAGTAAAATGTACCAAGCACCCTACTAAAAAACGCCCAAGTACACTCAAATAGGGAATCTTGCCCGACAAGTAGACTTCGTTCGCTGTTCTGCAGTTTGTCCACTGCGGGAACTTCGCTCCTTGAACAGCGAACTTCCCAACCAATGCTTCTGTTATAGGTTTGCAGGCTTTAATATTGCTAAATTATCTTAATAGCTATGGCGCTCAAACACTTGCAACTTTGTTCACTTTTATTATGTTTTCATGTCAGAAATATTCTATTTATGCAGCTGTCAAACTTCCTAAGAGCATTATTACCTCCGCCAAGGAGGTTATGCATCTGTCGTGTTTGTCTGTCTGTTATTCTATCTCTTTGTCTGCCACCAAGATTACTCAAAAAGTTGTGAACGTATCTTTACGAAATTCACAGGGACTGTTAGGCATGTCAACAGTGACAGATTATTAACTTCCGATGAAAATCCGTTCATCTGTCTGCCCATTTTTTTTCCAAGGCCATAACTCAAAAAGTGATGGACGAATTTCCATGAAATTTATATGAGTTGTTAAGTATAATACGAAGAGTAAATGATTAAATTTTTGGGATGATCTGATGGTGCGTTCGTTTGTTTGTTGCTATGTTTGATTTTATGCTTGTTAGCACAGTAGCTCAAAAAGTTATGTATGGATCTGGATGAAATTTACAGGAGTTGTTTCTAATATTGAATGACATAAATGATTAAATTTTGGTGATGATCGATTGATCAATTCGTGTATTTGACTTTGTTTGTCATAAGTTCGTTAGCAGCATAACTCACAAAGTTATGAAGGGATCTTCATGAAAATCACAGGAAGTGTTAATACTATCAAAAGGCACAAATGTTTAAAGTTTGGCGTTGATACTAAGAAAAGCATGGTTTCAGAACCAATTTGAATTTTCCGTTACTGTTGCCTTTTTTAGCGGAGGTTTGAGCTCTCAGAGTGCTCTAGTTGACTCGTGTTACAAAAAGCACCCGAATGTTTGAGGACACATTTCTAGAGCACTGTTTGGAGACTTTTGTTCGACCCTGCATTGGTGTCTCAAGACCGTGCCACACTCCGACGATTTAGCCGGCGTATGCCTGACGTGAAAATTGTGATGACATGCGTTGAACTCATGACGTATTTTCCATGCTTGGGCGTGTAACTAGGTAACTAGCGAGATCAGAACGAGTTGAACGTTTGTAGGACGTAATAGTAACGTACACAGAGCGATTATATAAATTAAAGATAACTTACGTGTAGCGTACTTGGGTGTGTTGCCGTCGTTAACGACGTAGGGCAAATCTATGTCCAACGTGTCTAATGTGCGAATAACGCAGCGCAGCGACTAGCCGACGGACACGTGACGTACCACATAAAACCACTAATTACGCGCGACTATTCAAAGCAGTATCTGTCTTGTTATCGTAGTGGGAGCATCAGCATCAAATTCTTGTCCATCATTCTTCCGAAAGTTTTCAAGGAACAGCTCGGAACTCCAGGTTTTTGGCATTTTTCACATCTCAGTCAACCTCTTCTGACTCCCTGAAAAAAAATTGTGATGATGGCTCAACTCTTTTTGCCTTTTTCTGGGTGGACAGGTCACCCAACGCAATGTTGCTTGAGGGTAACTTGCATATGGCGTCAAAACGTCTTGGGTACGCTTGATATTATCTCGATGAATTAATACTTGTGAGGAACTTACACATAGCGTGACAAACTGCGTCAACGATCGCATAACTTATTTCCCACGTACACGGAACGTACGTATCATACGTTGCCATACGCTGACAAATTTTGAACATGTTGAAAATTTTGAATGAGGTCGACATACTGCAACGTATGTCGGCGTGTTGCAGCGCGCTCTTAGCGTTCCAAAACTTAGCAATAAGTTATTCAACGTACGCCAGCGTGCTTGCCAACGTCGGGCATACGTTGGCCAAATCGTCGTCGTGTGACAGGGCCTTTATTAAGACAATCAACGATCGCTCAGAGCGTGACAACTCTAAACATAACTACGATGGGGGTACCTAATTAACCTCACCCCACGCGAAAGCGCCCGCGAGCAGACGTAGAAAAAACCATATCCCCTATAATGACACGCTAGCTGCACAACGACTGCTTTGCGTTAGGAGTTGCACAATGTTCCGTTTCATTGCGGGCTTATTCTTCATGAACCTGCTGCGGCTGTCACACACAGCGATCTGGAGAAACACCTACAGGGTACCTACGGTTTTCATGAACACGATCAAATACCGAAAGGTTATTGTTAAATCTTTGCTACCCTAAAACAGAATTTCCGACCGATCGCCTCTCCCCATCCCAACCTGATTTGTAAATTTAGCTTGTGGTGCAGAAAAAAATCCTGTTAGGATGATTTCAAAGCAACAGTTCACTATTGCAGCGCCATCAGTGTGCCCGGCGGCGGAGGCGAACGATTCTGGCCCATAGGACCGCTAAGCTAGAGCTACAAGCAATATCCTGTTCGAGGGAGGTGAGTGCCCTAATAACTACAAATCCTTCACTTGCTGATAAAATATCTGTAGTTTTCTGAAAAACCCATTAGCCATAGCATCCTATAGGCAGGACGATAGACATGCTATTATTTCTTTTATGAACATAGTAAAACGATGAACTTGGCCGGTATACTAACATCGCCAATATTTCTGACAGCAGTATCGAGCATGGGCTAAGAGCCAGGGAGGAATTCAAATAAATGAAAAGATTAAAGTATCGTCTTATAGCGCCGCCATGCACGAATAGCTCAGTTTAGCAAACTAAAGCTTTATTACGCATAAATGTGTAATCTGCACACTTGTGAGTCTCTCCAGTCGGAGAACGTTTGGAACGATAACCACCTTGCATCGGCAGGCCGACAGTCTGCTGTCTGCTCTGGATCAGCCGGTCCATTTCTCTCTGGCATCGTTTGCATCACTGAGCCGAGCAACGGTCAGCACTGTGAGT
>LQNS02278082.1:1092209-1115703 GCA_001587735.2 Parhyale hawaiensis
GTGAGTCTCTCCAGTCGGAGAACGTTTGGAACGATAACCACCTTGCATCGGCAGGCCGACAGTCTGCTGTCTGCTCTGGATCAGCCGGTCCATTTCTCTCTGGCATCGTTTGCATCACTGAGCCGAGCAACGGTCAGCACTGTGAGTAGAAGTAATCAGAATAAGAGCTGTACAGTGTGGTAATGTTTGTCTTTGCGTTTGATTCATTTGTAGACATAAATAGAAACTGACAAGCAGCGTGCCGCTGCTAGAGATATATTCGGTTCATTACCTCTGTTTTTAGAGCCGTACTTAACACACCGAAATCTGACAGCGTTTAGGGTAACATGTCTAGCACCCGTCTACCATGTTAGTAGCCGTCCGCTTGGCACTAAAAAACTTCCTGTGTGAAAACTAGCAGTGCTAGAAAGCCATACATAGGCTTAAACTTTAGACTAAGTAGTGCTGCACCATCCCTGAAAATGACGAGCGAAGAAAATAAAACAAGAAAAAATGGTGGTTGTTTTCACATTTTTCCCATGTTTTCAGTGAAACAATGTGAAAACCACCAACGTATTTTTCTTGTTTTATTTTTTTCGCCCGTCATTTTCAGAGATGGTGCGGCACTACTTAGTCTAAAGTTTAAGCCTATGTACGGCTTTCTAGCACTGCTAGTTTTCACACAGAAAGTTTTTAGTGCCAAGTGGACGGCTACTAGCATGGTGGATACTAGACAGGTTTCCCTATATGTATGCCAGCTAGAATAAGGACGCTTCCGATGACCGATGAAATTTAAACTTCGAGGCTTCACTTATCTGGAAATTTAGGTAAAAGAGTTGGCTCTTTAATCTTGAATGATGTTGCAAATGTTACTCGCAAACAGACTACGTTGAGCACGCTGAAAGTCTTAAGGCTAATCTATTGAAAGTTAGCACCTGATATTCAATTCAACGGGCCGAAACCAGCGGATTTGTCTGAAGGTCTCGACAAGCCAAGCCACGCAGTCTTAATTCCTTCGGCCAATCGAACGGGTCCTTATATTTGTAGAAGTTTGGTAGGGTAAACGCATTTACCATTCGCTCTATTATAACGAGGATTGCTTGCACAGAAAGGATGCCGACACAGATTCTCAAGACGACTTGCCTGATCATTTGCTGTACCTATAGTTAGGAATGTTATCATGAAGGCAGCTGCGTCAAATCTAATCGATGTTTGTCAAGTTACGAAGTAATTATTGAGAGGAACTTTACTTTTCAGCTGGTCGGTATCGCAGTTAGTTACGCTGTGGTAGCTGTTCAGCTGCGCTCAACTGACGATTCCAGCAGCACAGGCAGCAACGACACCGTCATGTACCACTGATGACGAAGCTGGCGGAGGACCCGAAGGTGGCAAAGGACCCGATGCTGGGCGGTATCTCCCTACCACGGAGGCAGTAAAATATTTCGATACCAGTCAAGATAAAATGGGTGGTACCTTGGGGTGATATCGAGCTATAGCACGGACAATAAAGAGCCATACATTAGGTTAAGGTTCAAATAATTTGAAATAAACGTGACTGATATCGCCCCACCAGCGATGGCGATGTCGATCGAATTTTGGGTTGGGTTGGGATGAGTCAAAAAGACGGTGTTGGGAAGTGAAGCGGTGGCACTGCGAGCAGCAAATACCAAAAAAAATATCGTACGTTTTCACCTATGCACATATGTACTTTGGGAAAGGGCACCAAGAACCCTTTTCCGCAGAATTCAAACGGACGCGAGCTCAGGCATTTCCGCAGAGAAACTATTTGTGCAGTATTCAAATACCAACAGGGTAGGCGTGGTGGCCACGTGTGCTACTACGGGCAGGGAAACAAGGCGGAACGTATAGTAGGAGGCTCAAGTCGTCAGCCCCTTTTGTGTTATTCCACACGAGAGAGAGTAGAGATGTCCCGCGTACCAGGTCGGCTATCTCGGTCGACAGCCCACCTCACAGAACAGAAAGGGAAAAAATATATTATTATTATAGATTATTATAGTCACAGTTTTACCACCGTAACCACTCGATGAGTGATCCGTACGGTGCAGACTCTGTCTCTCTACATAGCTCAGTAGGAATATTTTGTCTCGGCATTCCCACCGGAAAATCTCAATTGGCTCAGTGCGCTACTACTGGCGGGAAAAAGATCACTATATTAGCTCTTTTTCGGTAAAAATACGTCAAATCAGCGTAAACATCAGCTTCTGACTTCTCAAACAGATACTGAACTTTCACTACCTATAGCATAGGCTACAACTGTGACAGCACTCAAACCGAAATAAGCAGCAATTCTCATATTTCGGCCTACTTAGAGATTCTTTCGGGAAAATTATATTAAATCGTAATAAACAGCTGCTTCTATCTCATGTTATTATATTGAATAGTTCAAGCCTCCGTTTCTGCAACAATTGCGATCTAACAGAGGGAGAAGCAAGAGTAATAAAGTATGATGATAGAAACGGGGAACTCATGCANTGACATCGGTAAAATCAAGTGTTCTGGCAATTGATTAAAAACAGACACTGCATTAAAAACTGTGGAACGCTTTTCGACTTCCAATCTAACTACTGGCAAATTGAACCGGTTGTTTCTTGTTTCGTAAATCGTAATAAACAGCTGCTTCTATCTCATGTTATTATATTGAATAGTTCAAGCCTCCGTTTCTGCAACAATTGCGATCTAACAGAGGGAGAAGCAAGAGTAATAAAGTATGATGATAGAAACGGGGAACTCATGCACGAAGGTGTTCCACCGCATAGGATCAACGCGCATGGGAACAGCAAGTCGAGAAAGAAGAGGATGATCAGAATAGAGCATGAGCAAGTAGGGGTACGGAAGTGGAAGGAAGTAAAGTGGACACGAAAGACAGACGTCCCGAAGGCCTAGCTAATGGCTAAGATAACCTACATTCTAATACCTTAACATGACATGAATCAGCCAAATGCATTATAAATTTGGCTGATAATGGGATGCACTACAATTACATTTCACCTAGCTCAAATCGAAATGAAACTGCAATTTCCGCCAGCCGAAGCAGAATCAACAACTGCGTCTAGCTGCATAACATGAGAATGGACTTTGATTATAGGCAATAAATATTGTTCAGTTCGGAATGAGTTACAATTTTCGTGGTGGCGCACAGGTCACTAGGCTACCGTTCCCTTTTCCGGCAAAAAAAAATATGACAAATCGCTGTGAATAATTGCTTCTAACTTTTTAACAACACGTTGATCGACCAAACGAATTTTGAGTCTTTAGTAGTTTTAATAGGATGGATCTTAGACCACACCATACATTGACTGGACACTGGACCCTAAGGCAGATTTCGGTCCCGCAATTGGGCCTGAGTACACGGTGCCGCAGAGGCCTTTTTAAATGTTCTCCCATTACTTTTTCATACTCTTAGGCTATTTGACTTAATTCTTTTACAACCAGTAATGACTGGCAAACCTGTAGGGTACATGCTTCGAAAATCTCAACACGCAACAAATTCACAAAAATATTAACGCTTGATGTGGAATACGTAAACTAACCGTTAATGACATCCATTGATATCTGCAGTAAATTTATTCAGCAATAGTTAGTAAAATAAACAGTCATTTTGTAGAACAAAAGCTTATTAAATTCGTAGTATACCGTACTCGATTTGTAATGAAATGCCAAGTAAACACCTGCTGAAAATGTTAATCAGAACAAACTGCAGAGCTGAACGGTGAGTTGGAGCAGCTTGCAGCTATAAAGTGATGGAGCCCGGTAAGCAGTGAAGTGATGAAGCACTGACTGCCATGAAGTGATCTAGCATTGGCAGCAGGGGAGTGATATGGCATTGGCAGCAGGGGAGTGATATGGCATTGGCAGCAGGGGAGTGATACAGCATTGGCGGCCGCGAAATGATCTGAATAATGAAGCACTGGCCGCAAAGAAGTGATGCAGTACTGACCACAGTGAAGTTCAGCATTGACAGCCGTGAAGTGATATTGCATTGGCAACTGCGAAGTGATGTAGCTTTGATATCTGATAAAAGTGATAGATATCATTGGCCCCCCTAAAGTAATGTAATGTAGGCCACTGTGATATGCTTCAACTCAGGCAACCAAAAAGTGATGCAACACAGGAAACCATGAAGTGATATAACGTAGGCAACCACTAAGTGGTGTAATATACCTCGGCAGTTATATGAAATGATATTGACAATCACGATGTGGAGCATTAGATGGTTCCAGTGATAAACCTTGGATTGAATCAGACATAAATTGTTATGCTTTAATATCATTTACCGGCTATCTTGGTATCTTTATCTCAGAGTGTAACATGCATTTTTAGTTCAATGGTAGGTACCAATGTAATATTACTGTGCTTGTAATTCATTTTTTCAACATTACTGGGTTTTCTTAACCGCACTTCTGTTGCAGCTATTGGGATGAGGTTTACCGGAAGCTCTACATACATCAATTTCTGAGATTATTGCTTCAAATCTGTCAATGGAAAAAACTCAATTGAATGTGATATTAAAGTACATTACGTGTACTATCTATGAGCCATTTTTTGCTGTAAAACTTTACTATTCCTAGAAATTATGATGATTTTTCTTATTGTCCGAAGGTACGATGTGTATCGCCTACTAGAGATAGGCCTATATGACTGTGAATTTAGATTCCCTGCTCTGCAACGCATTCATTATGGTACGAGGAAGAAATTAATCTTTGCCTGAGGCCTCGATCTGTGCCTATTAGAACTCATTTTCTTAACACGTACATCGGCCTCCAGGCCCAATTGCGAGAGGCCCGATTTCAGTGTCTGGTCAATGTATGGTGTGATCTATGGATGGACTATAAAGACAAGTAACATCACGCAAACCGAAATAGTCAGTAATTTGCGGCGAGTCGCTCACGTCAGATTAGATTAGAAAGGCGGCAGTAGACGAACCAAAACAAAAGGGCCATTCCCAAAGAGACCAGGACTTACACCCCGGCCCTCTATGAGCTATTGCCATTATGTTAGTAGGATGTAGAGGAATGGAGAAACGAGAGGAGAAAAAATGAAAGACGAAAGAAAGAAAAAAGAAAGGAGAAATAAAAAGAAGGGGGAAAAGAATCCAAGCCAAAGCGATGGTCATGAATGCCCGCAAGCATGATCGGTGGCTGCTGATATGCGGAGCTTAAATATATAAATGGAGCGGAAGTGAGAAGAAGTCAGCTTAAAATAACCAGGGAAGCTTTGGCCGTTAAGTGCTTGCGAGTCTTGGAGGAGTTCTTAGCTGTGGAGGATGGCTGCTGGAGGGCTGCTTGAGGCAAAAATTTGACAGATCGGTGCACTCAATTGCTTCCAACTCCTTAACGAAACTTCAATCGGCAAACTGGTTTTGGATTTTCACTAATAATGGGATGAACTACAAGTGAGTCGAAATGACTTTTCGAGTGTCCATAGATATCTGTCTTCGAGCTTCATTCAGCAAAAATATGTCAAATCGGAATAAGCATCTGTTTCTAGGGAAGCCTGCCCACTGATACGATGCGATTGGTGCGACGCTACAGAAATCGCACGCTGTATTTGCAGCTCAGTAGGAATAGTATTGTGTTGATTGGCTCAGCGCCCACTGATGCGATGCGACTTCTGCCTTCATTCGGTCCATCCATGCGACTGTCGCATCAAAATGCTGCGTGTTACATTGTTCGCGATACGAGATGATGATCACTATAGCCTCCTCCAAGTAGTTTGTCATAACATACTTTTGATTTCATATGGAGGAATATAAAGACAAATAATAGGGAAATGTTTACGAGAAGGCAATAAATGTTTCTCTTATAAGAGATGCATGCTCACTCGACAGTTTGAGGTTGACAATTTTGCTTACAATAGGGTGTATAACGTTGCTTTTCTCATATATAGGCTAAGCGATAATTGGTATGAAACATGCATCACAGCACTAAAAAAAACATTCCCAAAAGTTCCAAAATAACAAAAATAGACATTAAATAGTCATTCTGAATGCCAAGTGAGATGAGTAATATTATTGCTATGTAATGTTGCGGGTAATGAAACCCAAAATTATGGCGCTGCTTGGCATCCGTACCACTCGTAAGCACAGAGCTGGACCAACGACCTTGAGTGGATCTTGCCGTCTAGCAGTTGTAGCAATATTGCACGTACGCGCTTAATTTTGTAAGCAGTCGCTAGAATTTGTACAGTATAGCTTCATAAATTTTTCGCCATGCGGCTCATCAGCAATTACTCGCTCCATAGCCGGTCTCAAGGTGTCGCCAAAGGCAAGATGTTTGTTGTGTTTTCGTGCGATACGAATCGCTTCATTTAAAGGCACCTAATGGTAGCGTCGCATGCGACGTGATGATCTGTGTTTTCGTGCGACGTCTCGTCTATCGGATCACCTGAGTGGGCGAGCAGCCTTTTAATTTCGCAAAAACTTTTTAATCGGTCGAACGGATATTGAATTTTTACTAACTCTAGGAACGAGTACAATAGCAAGAAAATTGGAGTAGTCAGCTACTTGTAAGTTCTTAACATCACATGAAACGGCCAAACGGATGCTGATTTCTTAGAAGCAATAGGATTGACCATAATGTCGCTTGAGATTCTCGTCTCACTCCTTGATATTGTAAACATTTAACCACTTCAACATACATATCAGCATCAAGATCTCAAATTCTGCCACTTTCACATCGGAGAAAAACTCACAAATTATACTCGAGTAGTCCCAGTCGTCCTTTATAGCGTAGTATGAGTTTCTTCGTCACTGATACTATATGCTGCGCATGATTTATAAATTATCTTCTTTCCTCTTCGTTGCACCGAATAACCTTTGATAAAGATATTACTTATGCTGCTCAGCATTGAAAGTCTACGATCATCTTTCTTCCGAGAATTTATACTGGCATCGTGGTGCCGCGTGCGATACGCGGCCTCATATTTCCATCTCTTTGCTGAGAAATGCACCCCTTCTGCCCAACATACTTTATACCTTTACTTATTAATTCTAGAGTACCCAACCGTCAAAAAGGAGAGCAATAATTTTGTAACGGACCTTTTTATTGCTCTGCTAGCTGTACAGGTTTTGTTACAAAGTTATATCTCATACCTTTTGGTTTTATGTTTCATTAAAGTAACGAATGTTGTGCCGTCACGAAATTGCGAGAGTATAATTTCCCTCCTGCAAGTAAAAGCCCGAATACCAGTTATGAAATGATTGAAAATCAAGTAGCTAGTACCAAAACAATAAAGTTCAATTAAAAGGATTCGCTGGAAATTATCAGTGCTCACTGTATCTTAAAAGTAATAGCAGCAGTCAGTTAAACCCTCGGGATCGAAACTTGGCCGCAATATGAATTGAAAATGTTTTGGCCGCTACTCAGTGTAAATTTGCAACTGTTGTGAAGAAATTCAGGTGATATAATAAAATATGTGAAATAGCTTGTTTATTACTGGATCAAAAACTATCATCGATATAACCTTTCATCTACCACGCTCAAATTTAGATAGCAGATAGTACAGAGATACTTCTCAAAGCGAAGAGAGTTTCAGAAAATGCAGTATTTCGACTTTCGGGCGCATTTTCAGGAAACTATATTTGTAATGTATTTGCATTTGTTTGTCTACCCCCATTTGATTTACTGCATTGAGATATGGGGAGGTGCGCCACTGTCATCCAAGAGTCGTATAATTGTTCTGATGAATACCATACTTCGTGCAATATTAAATGTTCAAACAATATATCATGTACCTGTAATGCATGTAACGGATATGTACAAAACACTCGGACTCTTACAATTTGACGACATCTTTCGATATTTTTTACCCAATTTAGCACAGAAATTTTTATATGACCGGATTTCTTAGGATACTGCATTTGTTACCTCTGCTACCGCAGCACAATTAGGCCGTGGGAAGAAATACATTTATGTTGCCCTCAGTGAGTTTAAACGTTGAAAAACAAGGCACAATATTCCAGCTCCTAAAGCTAATTAATAATACCCATGATGAATTGTTGTTACCAATGCCCACTCACACTTTAAAGAAGGCCTTTAAGAATAGAGTGTTTAACCCAGGATGATATGCTTACAGTGGACCAAATACCTTATGCAAGTTATGTACTGTTTTATTTATTGTTATTTGACGAATTGTTAGCTATTCTTACTGATTATGAGCTATACGAATTGTTATATGTTCCACTTGCTGATTCTTTTTTCGGACATATTGACGAAATTGTATTGAACAACACGAATTTTTTTTTGTCCTAGCAGCGAATCTTCATGAGGCCGGGCGCTCCGCGTTGCCACCTGTCAGGGGTTTCAGCGAAGGTGAGGCGCTCAGCCATTTCAACGGGTGGCCAGCTGAAACCCCAAACGTGCTTCTTAAATTATCTAATCCTCTTATTAGCTTTTCGACCACAGCAGTCGTTTCCTTAATGATTTTGCGGAACTTGAGGTGGCCGATCGCGCCGCACTGCAACCTGTCTGGGGTTCCAGCGCGGGTTCGGTCACTTCGGTGCTCGGTCACCTTAACGGGTGGGCAGCTGAAACCCCAGTGATGCTGTTCTTTCACCTGTTTCTCGTAACCGCTTCAGGGCCATTGGCATCATTTTTTTCATTTTTCAACTCCTCTTTCCCTTTGTTGTTCGCACTTGTGATTCCTGCAGGTGAATTGTGTAGGCGTACATACGTTACGTCAATTCATGTTATTGTTGTACGTCAGCCCAGCGTTATTAGATTATGAATAGTATTAGTTCGATCTTTTGTTTCCAATTGTTTCCTAATTTTACTCGGGATGCTATATTATGTCTTCTTTATATTGGAAGATTTGTTTCCTCGCCTTAGTCCCTTGAAATTTGTTACCTCCTTTTTTTAGGTCCAAAAAGCAAATAGGCTTATAGCGACCCCCTTCGTCATCCATTGTAAGTCTTAATTATGACCATGCACTTTTGTAATAGCTCTGACAAATTTCTATAGAGTTTCAATCGTAATACAGGGCTGAAATTTCATGGCATATCATCACGAATACTTGTGTGAGACCTGCAGGCACAAATCATGGTTACACACCTTACAGCGCCTTGAATGAACGAATGAAGTAGGAGGCAAATTTTAAAGGGATAACAATTCATGAATCTCTAGCATTGTCCCCAACGAAACCTACGTAACTCACGATCCCTGCAACTATATTTCATGAGAGAAAAGTGCTGCTACATGGCTTACTTGTGGACTCAGACTTTCATGCATCCGATAGATTATGGTCCTTAGGACTATCCAAATCGTACTCGCTTTTCTTTACTTGAACATTCAAAAGTAAAATTTATGACAAAGCAAATCACAATCATCATCTCTCTTTGTATTCTACTAAGTTCATGGAAGGATATATTCGTACTTTTGGATCAATATTATTTCATAAAGTTCTTTTATTTTATGAGCATGTGCCACAAATGGCATACGTCACAGTTAAAGTCTCCGTCAAATTTTCTCCTGCATAACCCTGAAAGCGTCAAAGACGTATAAATATTACCACGTATACTAAGCGTGCAATGGAAGAACAACTTCAAAATAGAAAGTAAAGCCCAATGCAGACTAGAAGCATAATTGCCGAGAGTGCCAGTTCGCCTACAAATGCTCCATCAGACTCGGCGAAAAAGTTGCTTGGAAGGCGCACTCAGCATAATGGATCTAGGCCAATATTTTTCGTAGCTTTTGAGCAATTCAAAGCAACTTACCACTTACCATTTATTTTTCCCTGCTATCCATTCACTACTACGTGTGTAACGTTAGAGTTTTTCTTGAATCTTTGCTTTATATGGTGGCAACTGCAATATCAAAAGTATAAAGTGAATTTTTCTTCATATCGCAACGATGGCAGTCAGTATGTAGAAAACGTGCATGTCGAAGTTTCGCTTACAAGCAACAAGATCGTACAAAACATTCAGTTGCTGAGCACTGTGCACTGTACATAATAAACTGGCGTGTATACAAGCCATAAAACTTATTAAATTAATATTTATGATTTCTGTTTACCTCCGTCAAGGCGGTTAGGCGTATGTTTTTGTCGTGTTCGTCTGTCTGTGCGTCCGTTTCTTAGTCACTAAGATTACTCAAAACGTTATGGTCGGATCTCTACGAAATTTACTGGGATTGTTGGGCATGTTAACAGTAACAGATGATTAACTTTTGGTGAAAATCTGTTCATTTGTGTGTTTGTCTGTCTGCCTATTTTTTCTTAAGGCCATAACTCGAAATAGCAATGGAAGGATTTTCATGAAATTTATACGAGTTGTTAGGTATAATACGAATACTGTAGTAAATGACCAATTTTTTTGGGATGATCTGTCTGTTCGTTCGTTTGTCCCTCTGTTTGACTTTATGCTTGTTAGCACAATAACTCAAAACGTTATGAATGGATCTTGATCAAGTTTACAGGAGTTGCTACTAATGTTGAAATACATAGTACTAAATGATTAAATTTTGGTGATTATCGATTTATCTCTTTGAGGGTTTGACTTATGTTTGGCATAATGTTTGTTAACAGCATAACTGAAAAAGTTATGAACGGATCTTCATGAAAATGGCAATAGCTCATAGAGGGCCGGGGTTTATGTCCCGGTGTCTCTTTGGGAATGGGAATTTTGGTTCGTCTACTGCCGCCTATCTAATCTAAAATCACAGGAATTGTTAATACTATCAAAAGGCACAAATGATTAGATTTTGGTGTTGATTCAAGAAAAATCACGGTTTCAGAACCAATCCAGATTTTCCGTTATCGTTGCCTTGCATGGCGGAGGTATGCGCTCTCAAAGTGCTCTCTAGTTTTATATGCAACGTGCAAAAATTTTTACCCTAAAACATTCCAACCGCAAGCACCCGTCACTGCTGCGTGTGCATTAACATGTTGCAGCAAGCTGGATCTACCCACAATATTGTCTCGTGGAAACCAGCAAGGATGGCTCGTCTTCTCGCTCTATAGCAACAAGTACATTAGAATTGAGGTCCGCCCAAAACAGAGTTCCATGGGCCATACTCAACATTACTCGTCGTTATATTATTGCTGCGATCATTATTGGAATGAACGTGACTTGGCGTGATATTTTAGGTGTGGCACAGAGCATAAAAACAAACAAATACCATCAGTAGTTAATAAGAAACTCCTGTTTTAATGTCACCCAACTTTGATGTCGTTCTCTGAGATTTTCAAAAAGTGACGCTAGGTGCCGTAGGTTCCTAAGGGTATCAAAAGTAATATAGGGTGACAATATATACTCACCGGGAGTAGCGAGCTCCGAGTACTGACGCACCACGCGATGACTGAGCACCGCTTCTTCAGAGAATGACTGCAATTTGGAAGATGATGATGGTAAGTTATACTCCAACGTTAATTTGAGACTCTGTAGCCATGACGTGGCTTTTCAAGTGGGGAAAAGAAAAATTAACATAGAGTATATCAAGGAAAACGGGGATGTCATGTAGGGAATACCATGCAAGGGAATAGTAAATCGGAAAAAAGAGGATAAATAGAAAGAAGACAGCAGATATAAAGAGAGAACAGGAGAGCTAGCAAAGAAGGAAAATAGATCATTATGTTCCTTGATAGAAATATAGAGCGTACGCAGAAGAGTGTTGCCACCACCCTGGATGCACGCGCATGAACACAGCAGGTCCGGCAAGATGAGAGATAGAAAACCATCACAGGCCTGTTTAGAGTATGAAAATGAAAAGAAAAGTGACGCAATAGAAAGATGCTCAGAATGCTAAGCTAGGCCTAGAGTAACTAATGGCTTCCCTGGACCAGCAAGCAGAATACTAAATAGTTAACCATAAAGGATTAAGCCCCCGTTTCAAATTCAAAGTCGATCTGACGGAGGAAGGAGTAAAGAACATACCCTATATCGATACAAACTTTAAACCCATGCACAATTTTGTAACGACGCAGAATCAATGCGCACGGGAGCTGCAAGTCAAGATAAAAGACAAAGGGCAGAATAAAGCACAGCAAAGAGCATGATACTTGGAAAAGAAAACTGTACACGAAGGAAAGTCGTGTAAGTTCTCAGCTAGGTTCAAGGTGCCATGCAAGTGGTTTACCTAGGAGCGCGACTCCTTTTATATTAGCATGGGCGTGTGAGAACTTTCTTGTTCCACATTCTCATACACGACTTCATCTACCACCATCCGAAGGGCTACGGCCTGCTTAGCACTTAGGCCATGCTTGCTGATAGTTTCAATTTGGAAGTTAGGAACCAATCCTTCTGCTAAAAAGAAAATGGCGCATGCTATTCCACACAAATCAATAATTATTTGCTCAAAAATCTAAAGTGTTAGTAATTGTGGGCGCGGGACCCAACCCCATGGCCAGAGTTTCCCCCTGTGCGTGACTAGTGCTGATTGGTAAATATCTCTGTTGTTCTGACTGCCCGTTCAGAACACATAGACTAGCTATGCTACTGTTGCTACCACCGTAAAATCCAAAACCGAACGCACAAGTGGATATTATGATAATGACTAGTTTAAGCCTCCATTTCCACAACAATGCGATCTAACATTTCAAGAAAGAAGAGACATACAGTATGT
Source organism: Parhyale hawaiensis (assembly GCA_001587735.2). Classification (NCBI taxonomy): domain Eukaryota; kingdom Metazoa; phylum Arthropoda; class Malacostraca; order Amphipoda; family Hyalidae; genus Parhyale; species Parhyale hawaiensis. The sequence continues at coordinate 1,104,764 of LQNS02278082.1, forward strand.
CGATAGAAACGTGGAACCCGTGCACGAAGTTCTTCCCACAGGATCAACGCGCGTGTGAACAGCAAGTGAGAAAGAAGAGGAAAAACAGATGAAAGTAGCTTCAGTATAAGTATAAAAGGGAAAGGAAGCAAAGTGGGCTCGAAAGACAGATTTCCCGAAGGCCTAGCTAAGGCTAAGGTTACCTACGCAAACCACCTGGGATGACTGCTCCCCATAACATAGGATGGGCGAGCCTAACTAACCCAATGGCCTATGACCAATCCTATAGATACCTGGATAAAAGCTAACAACGAGCTGACTAAGCATCATTACTGTCAGCAGCAATTTTTTCCACATCCTTCTGCTCAACTGCATCAATAAATCATCGCGAAAAGGGATATAGAGTATTTCTAGCGAAAAGTGAAACCTTTGCATAAAGGTGTTCTTAAGCTGAATCAACGCATATGAGTACAGCATTCGAAAAGAAATTAATAATATTTACCTACATGAAGAAGAAAGGGGACAGTACAAAGCACCATCAGGTGAAGTATGAATATTAAAGGAAGCGCACCTAGCTAATCCTACCCAAAGATCCACCTTCCGTGACCGCTAAGAGGCAAACGCAATAACGAACCTATTACGAAAACAATGGTAAATTTCACCGGCGAATAAATTGCTGATGCAATGGCAAAATCTGAACTTACTTATTGCTGACGTTACGGTAAAAAGCTTTAAGGAATCTGTTGCTCAAGCGAGGGTCAACGCTAAGAAAGATCCTACCGCTAATGCACGGGTGAAAACGAAGAACTGATGTACTGCTGATGTAATAGTAGAAACCAAGAACGAACAAACCTACTGCTGATGCGATGGTAATAAACAGAAGCAAGGGCTGATGCAAGGGAAAATCTTAATAATATTTCAATTTCATACGTGGGTGAAAAGAAAAGCGAGTACATAGGTTGCTCAAGTCTCCCCCAGCTACAACAACGATTGTTATTGAATTGAGTAGTTTAAGCCTCCGTCTCCACAACAATGGCGATCTGACGGAGGAAGAAGGAAGGGATATATAGTATGACGACAGAAAGATGGGGAACCCATGCACGAAGGTGCTCCCACACAGGATCAACGCGCATGGGAACAACAAGTCAGGAAAGAAGAGGAAGACCAGAATATAGCATGAGCGAGTAGGGGTACGAAAATGGAAGGAAGCAAAGTGGGCACGAAAGATGGACGTCCCGAAGGCCTAGCTAATGGCTAAGGTAACCTAGACGAGCCCCTGGGGTCGCCACGCCCCATAACATAGGATGGACGAACCTAACTAACCTAACCCTATGGCCAATCTATGCCCCTGAGGGGAGCTACCTACAACAACGATGGTTCCAGAGAGCAGACGGAATGGACATGTGCTATGTCAATTATGATTATTACTATTATATTGAGTTCAAGCCTCCGATTCCACAACAAAGGCGATCTCAGAGAGGAAGACAGAAACGAGGAGCCCATGAACGAGAGTGCTCCTACAGAGGTCTAGGCCTAGATAATGCTAAAGATACCTCATAACAGAGAATGAGCGATCCATGCCGATAATGAACATTCTGCTGGTGCAGTGATAAAATAATAGGAGTCTATATACACTGATGTGATGGTAAAATACGAAACAGAAACTATTGCTAATACCTGGGCAAAAGGCTAAATCCCACCTATTTCTGATGCAATGGTAACAAGCTCCATAGAATGTAGGTACTATTCATGCAGAGGGAGAACTTTTATATTGCGTAGTTTAAGCCTCCGTCTCCACAACAACGGCGATCTAACAGAGGAAGAAGCAGGGGACATACAATGCAGAGGGAGAAAGATAAACCGATCCTGCCCCTCATGTGTGGGTCAAAATCTCGAATTACTTGATCCACGCGCTCTGGAAGTTAAAAAGCTAAGCAATTCCTACCCACCACACACTGTAAAGTAGGTAACCGGTTTGCTTATTCCTAGAAGCGACGCAAAACTTCACGAAAGGAAACTGGTAAGGGCATGAAGAATGTTAAGATGAGAACGGAAAGGGAATGCCAAACAAGGAAATAGTAAGAGAAGCGATAGAGGAAAATGGAACAAAGAGCTTAAGCGTATAAAGAAAAAAAAAAGAAGGAACAAGGTAGACACGAAACAAAGATAATCCGAATGCCACCTCTCCACGACATACTTATCTGTAAGATGAGTTAACACATGCACACCTATGGCCAATTGTCGATCGTAATAATTCATCCTGTGCCCACTGGTACGAGTCACACGAGTGTAAGAAGCCATAGTTAAACCTGAAGAGGACATGTAAGTTCTATGGGAAAACTCACAGTACGCAGCATAACGCGACCTCAGTCATAATCTGCCTTGCACTGAGCTCCTTCAACACTGTCGACAAACATATTGCACGCGGGGTGCCGCCTCGGAGCCTGTCGCCAGTTCAGCAGTTGCTTTCTCCTGCTACAGCTTATTGTATCTTACTGGAGAGTTTGGGCCTCGGTCTCTACTACACCAATAGTCTGACCGAGGAAGAAGACAGAAAAAGACAGATATGAGCAGTATGTCGATGGTAACTCGGAACCTATGAACGAAAGTGTTGCCCGAAATGATGGAGGCATGAGAACAGAAACTCGGAAAGCAATCGGACGATCAAAAAAAAAAGTTTATTGGCAACGTTCCTGAAAATGGAAGGGAGCATAACAGATAAGAAAGACCCACCCAGGACCTTTCAATTCTACGTCATAGCTGATTTTAAAGCCATATGCACACGAGAGTCGGAAAACAGGAACGTTTGTCCGCGAGTGCAGTTCTGACTTATCCAAAATTTACTTGAAATCTGAATCACCACTTGAGTCATTCCCTACAGCAAGTGCCACTTTCACAGCTTCGAATGTCTCTCTAAATTTCGAGTGAGTTACAATTCACAACGTCACATTTCAAAACGTTAAGGGTCAACCCTCTAGGCTATAGTCCCGCTCACATAAAGTTTGGTTTCCAAAACGTTAAACGTTCTCGTGTTCTGAGGCTCCTGGGGCGCTGGCTTTACAAAACCTGCTTCAGTGCAAGACTAAAATGAACCTGAAACGACTTACGCGTCGGCCTAATGACACTGATGACTGGCGCCTGTAGCCGAGGTGTGGAAGGACACGGCCGTGCGGGCGAGAGATGCAAACCACGGCAGCTGCCTCGATGACCGCGTACACGGCTGCAGTCCACACGAATACAGAGGGCACTTTCTCAAGTAAGCTCGAGTCCTCGAAGTAACCTGGAAAGTTTGGGTGAAGTCTAGTGAAGTCATCCCCTGTCGACAACTTCTTTGGCCTTCGCACAGATCCATGCGCTACACAGTACAGAGACTATTCCGTACCGTACAACACCACACCCATAATCTAGGACCAACGGTGCATGTTGCTTTACGCAACAAATCTAGCAAAATTAGCCCTTCACTTCCAAGATAGGATATGCGCTAGATGAATGTACACTCGAGTTCACAACATACGAGCAAGTTTCAATTAAGCAGCTCACTATTAATTAAGCAAGCGGTAAACGTTCGACTCTCAAATTGCATGAGCTGGTTTGGGTCAGTGAGTGTGCTTTTCATGGTTATCGAAGTTAATTTAAGCTCCCCTAATTCACAGCAAATTAGTATTATCAGAGAGGAAAACGACTAGTCATCTAGTATGACAAGATACACGTGGAACTTTTGCACGATGCTGTTTCCACGCAAGTTCAACGCGCTTGGGCACAGCAAGTCGGGAAAGAAAAGGAAGCGCAGAGTGAAGCATCATCAATAGAAGGATAAAGGTGGAAGGAAGCAATATGGGCAAGAAAGACAGATGACCCCGAAGACAAAGCCACGGCTAAGGTAACGTACAGGGTCCCTCTGGAGGCGCTGCTTTCCGTAACACATCCTACTGTAGGATGGGCGAATCAAACTACCCTATAAGGCTAAGGCCCCGTGGCCCAGCTTGTACCTTTGGGGTGGTATCCTTTTAATTTTGCCATTTCGATAGTGAGAGAAACATATGTCAATTCTAATTATCAGCACAGAGCGTCAAACCTCTGACGGCCTCCTAAGTATATAATAAAAACTTTTGACGTTTTTATTATTAGCTAAGCTAGTACAAACTAAGTATTTCGCCGTCAAATGTGTTGGTTTGTGTACCAAGGTATAACACAATTCTCCGAGAAGTCACTACGCAAAAACTAAGCGTACTTCAGGCTTTGAGGTTGAATGGTATTTCTGAAAATTTAAAAGTTGTACTTGATGCTTTTAGATGGCAGTTGCAGTTGCGTGCATTAGGCCTACGTAAGAGTAGCTATTTCAACTAAAGTTAACACTTGCCAAATTCAAAACTTACGTTATAGGTTGAAAGGAACATTAAGATCGATGCAATTCATGTGGTCTGCTGGAACATGCAGGCTACACTGCCTGGTAACACAACCTTATTCTTTGCTCATTGGGATACTGTTAGGAATGGGTTACTATACCAGTAGACACCTGTGGCGATAAAGAATAATTACCTTCTATGCTCGAAGGAACATTGGTAGTATTGAGGTATTTGGTTTGCAGCAACATGCAGGCCATGTATCCCCCGTAGTAGAAACTCGTGATGCATCCGCTCACAAGGCCAAGTCTCGTAGGAAACCACTGGTTGACGGAGAGACGATGACGTTACCCCTACACTCAATAATATAGAAACAAACACCCTGACAGTATGGAGGTTCTGTTTAGGACCATCATTATGGGGAAATCTACACACACAAGTTAAATAGAGTTGGTGACGACAACATTTTCTTGTGCTATGGCCGGGGCCCTTCGAAGCAACAAACGACGGGCAATGTAACATATTTGTTGAATGAAAAACTGTAACGTCGGGTACAGCAATCTACTGTCCCCACCGACGTAACCCAAATCGCACGGTGCATTATCGCTCACAAGCGCACATCTCCCGCCTATATCGCATTGCATAGCTTGTTGTGTCAGTAGGTCCCCGGCCTGTGACGCATTTTTCCACGTCAATATGTATACAACAATAATACGTACTACTATAGTATCCAAAATTATCATATCTATTTCGCGACAAAACACGTCACTGCTGAAGTATTTGCCAAGAGTGGTCCGATCAGCACCAGTATCAAAAACTAAGCTTCCAGACTTCCACAAACTTAGTCTAACTCTCGAAAATTGAGATTTCCGTCAGCTCAGCAGGATCAGGTCGCTTTTAGCACGTACAATGTTATTCGAAGTGACGACGCTGAAGTTCCGGCATATCTGCAAGTCTCTACGTGTCAAGTCAAGTGGGCTTGGTTTATATAGATATTGACGGCCCAATCGAACGTACCCCCAAGCATGCTTGTTATCATAAATGAGAAGCCGTCTAGAAAGCCATTTAGTGAATCCCGATCTCAGAGACGACATTACCACAAGACACAAAATCATCTTCTGCAGCATCAATGAAAATTAATAATGATGGGAAAGACGGATGAGCTCTAAAGGGTAGACTTATGTTAGATTCTTCAGTAGCAGCTATTGCTTTTAAGCGAAAACACCTCGACATCCTCCAGAACGTCACTATTAAAACGACTGGCAATTGGATGTCGACTCGACAAATGATTATTATTATAATACTTTGTTTAATCTGCGCAGCCGCACTCAGGCGTTCCAACAGAGATGAGTGTGTAGCATTCAAATATACCACATAATTTGTCGCGTGGCCTTGTGCGCTACTACAGATAGGAAACAAGGCGCAAAGCATAGTAGGAGACGCTCTAGTGGTCGGCCATTTTCGTGGCCTTCCACTTGAGAGAAATGAGAGAAGTCCCGCGGACTAAGTACGCTATCTCGATCGACAGCCCACCTCGTGAACTAGAAAGGAAATTCAGAGAACGTACCTAATTTTCAATACTAACTTCGACAGCAGGAACTGCGCCCAGATGCAACACCTCCTGCAGAAAAAATACTCGGGTTTGCCTCTGGGGTCGTAAGGCCCATATATATTTTGACAGGGATTGGACAAATGATTCATCTTGACACCTTTACGACGGTGGCAACATGCAGCACAGACGCCCTGTTCTAAAAGAGCCACAACACATGAGTTTCCCTCAGTGATGAGACCCCACCAATTGTGTGACGATGCGCCAGATCACAAGGCACAACACTATCCAGCATGAACGCACATCGACGAACCACTTGGTCAAGCAAACACAGATGACAATCGGCAGTAGAACCCCAGACTACGGAGCGGTATTCAAAATGAGGGAGGACATAGCAATTAGAGCAGTGATGTGTCAATTCTACCGAGCTAAACACCCTCCAAGTACGTCTCATAAGACCAATTATCTGCGATGCACGTGAGGCAGCTGAACGAATGTGGGGCTCAAACGTTTACTTTTGATAAAAATTGACACCCAAGATTACCAAGTCATGAACCACAGGAAGTGACACACCATCCAGTACGAGTGCAGGCAGAGAAAGGAGGTCTCGCTGCACATGACCTAGACACAAGCGTGGTCTTAGTCTTGCCCGCAAAAAGCCGCATTCGCGACCTAGAACACCAGAAATCAGTAACATCTAAATCATGCTGTATGGCGGAATCATGCTGCTGACTGAAAAGTTAGTGCTAGTAATTGTATCGTCAGTACTGAGAGTAGTGATGCTCTCGCCTTCTAGACCAGCGCTTGTCGAGCACTAAAACTTGCTAAGAAGGTGCACTATAGTTAATAACCCCCCTTGGCTACTGCGGCAAGAGAAGCATAACCCCCCCCCCCCCTCTCGTTTTATGTTATATTATTAAATTCAGTGTTTAACCACCCTAGACGCAGCGAGGAGATTCAAGAGTGAAGCTCAACCGAAAATAATATACACTTTTCATCAGTAAGAATATTTTATCTCGGCATTCCTGCCGGAAAAACTCGGTTGGCTCAGTGGGCTACTACTGGCGAGAAAAAATGGCGCAAATAACAGAAAGAGACACACGAGAGGACGGCTCCTTTTGTGTCCTTCCACACGAAAAAGATCAGAGGTGTCCCGCATACCAGCTCGGCTATCTCGATCGACAGCCCACACCACGGAACGGAAAGGGAAAAGTAGAGAACCTATCTAACTTCACAAAACCTCGTCAGCAGGAACTGCAGCCAGATGCAGCATCTCCTCCGAGAAGGCACTCGGGACCCTTGGGTGCGTAATGCCCAAACATATTGTGGCAGGGAAAGGGATTTTTATGTAATATTAGTGCAGATAATCTTACTTTGCGTATTTAATGGAATAAAGATAGCGTATCTATTGTTTTTCGAGAATGTTTACAATGAGGTAGAATTGATCGAATTGAACGGATAAGATTCAGTTATGACATCTTCGTCAAAATCCGTGAGTAAGACTTGCGGCATTGCAAGCCTCACACTATTTGAGTCGTGATTCACAACATCATTATTAGTATTGTCCTCGCTATTCTCATTCTCAGCAAGAACCAGTTGAGTTTTAAGCACTATCACCGCTTTATGAATTGTTGACGAGACTGACTTCAGCACTATTTTATAACTCCTATGATTCCGCTTAGCCATAGAGGGGCTAACTAAATTATCTGTTTCCGCTGGAAATAACTATTTGAATTGTCCTATAGGAAGGACGCTGGTCATTATAGGCTTAAGCAGCACACACCCGGAAGTGCACAGCTCAGATTGTTGAAGATTCATGTAAACTGACATATCACACAAACACTGACCGAGGACACATGAAATGACATCACACAAAAAGTGGCACTTCACACAAAACAGACAGATCACACAAAAACAGACAGATCACACAAAAACAGACAGATCACACAAAAACAGACAGATCACACAAAAACAGACAGATCACACAAAAGCGGACAGATCACACAAAAGCGGACAGATCACACAAAAGCGGACAGATCACACAAAAGCGGACAGATCACACAAAAGCGGACAGATCACACAAAAACTGACAGATCACACAAAAACTGACAGATCACACAAAAACTGACAGATCACACAAAAACTGACAGATCACACAAAAACTGACAGATCACACAAAAACTGACAGATCTCACAAAAACTGACAGATCACACAAAAACTGACAGATCACACAAAAACTGACAGATCACACTAAAACTGACAGATCACACTAAAACTGACAGATCACACTAAAACTGACAGACCACACTAAAACTGACAGATCACACTAAAACTGACAGATCACACTAAAACTGACAGATCACACTAAAACTGACAGATCACACTAAAACTGACAGATAACACTAAAACTGACAGATCACACTAAAACTGACAGATCACACAAAAACTGACAGATCACACTAAAACTGACAGATCACACAAAAACTGACAGATCACACAAAAACTGACAGATCACACTAAAACTGACAGATCACACAAAAACTGACAGATCACACTAAAACTGACCGATCATACTAAAACTGATAGATCATACTAAAACTGATAGATCATACTAAAACTGATACATATAAATCATCCTAAAACTGGCAGATTAAACTAAAATTGAAACATCAAACTAAATTTGACAGATGTAAGAAAAAATAACAAGTCAAACTGAAACCAATCAATCAAACAAACTAAAGCTGCCCGATCAAACCGAAATCATGTGATCGAATCAAATGTACCAGATTCCGCATAAATAATACTTGAACCTTCTCACCTCCATGGCAGAGTAAAGAGACGCACCGTAGGCCAGCGCTATGCCAAGTCCGACACCCAGGCCGTCGGTGACGACGAGCAGCGGGAGTGACGTGCGCACGGTGCTGTAGGACACCAACAGGCTCACGCTGCAACAGAGAACTATTATTTGAAATTATGTTTGTATTAACTTGCATGTTCAACCCTTACAACACTGACCGAATTAAGCTGTAATTAGAAAAAGACATCGAGCCATTCTATTAGAAGACTGTGACAGGTTGACATATGCGTAAAGGTGAAGCAAACTTGACTTCACCCCCTTCTGGGAAACCCACACGCCGTGGTTCGTACTTCAGACCTAAGCCAACTGACACAAGAGGAACATTCAGCTGCAGTCGACCACACATCGTCAAGAATTATGGTGTCTTCGACGGAAGATCATTTTGCCCTCTCATTTTTTTGGAAAAATTAGGTGCCCCACGGTAGCTGTGCATACTTATCAAGTACAGAGTCAACGTGCATAGCGCCACAAAGCTCGCTTGGTAGTACTGGTATTGGGCCATGCAACGTCCAGCGCCTTGAGTTCAGCACGCCAGGCTGCTGCTACCGTAGGTAGGTCATGAGCTCTTTTGAATTAATGCTGCTGAGGCAAAAATAACGGCACAATATGGTCAGAAAGATGGTGCCTCCCTATTTCCAAAGCATTCCTTGATATCCAAAGAAAGACAAGAAGACACGTCGTGGATCATTATTATATTTTACTAATATACCAGTTGACATGCTTAAGATTTCGGCCATCTAATGGTAATTCATTCAAAACTGACTTCTAAAATACGATTCAGCTAGGCAAAGCAGAGGCACCTTTACGTTTCCAGACGAGTGGACTTAGATCTATGTAAAGGGATTCAAACTAGAATATCAAAATGACAACTAAAAATGTCGCCTAACAAATGAAATTTAACGTTTGGGAAATTTTTCCCCATCATCAGAAATTGTAACTAAAAACTACAAAGGATGCCTAAAAAAAATTTTATTTTAGATGAAATAAGCTTGGACCTGTGTTAAAGGGTGGAACCTAAAAGGCAAATGACCATAGTGCGCTATGGGGGTCCTTATATAAGCGTCTAACGGTAAAGGAAAACGGGCAAATACAGTCGGAGGAAAAAGTGTCAGTCATGGGTTGTGACGACTGGTAAGGCTGTAGTCATTATATTGAGGCTAGGTTTTGTTTTATGGATATATAGTGATTCTAGAGCAGAGAGAAAAGAACTTGTTTCATCTAAAATAAAATTCTTTTAGGCATCCTTTGTAGTTTTTAGTTACAGTTTCAGCTGATTTAAAAAAAAAATTAACGAAACGTTAAATTCTATTTGTTAGTCGACGTTTTTAGTTATTTAGATCTACTTTGATAAGCTAATCGAACGAGCCCATAGTATGCAAAAGTAGCATTGGACCTATCACTAGGGTGTTCCCACACAGGATCAACGCGCATGGGACCGTCAAGTTGAAGAAGGCAAGGAAGAATAAACTAAACACTTCGTGATAAGTAGAAGCACGGAAGTAAGGCAGGAAGTAAACTGGGCGCCCTGACCGCCTAGCTAAGGCTTATTTCCGCACGAGTGTTCTTTTGATGATTTGTTGAATCGCTTCAACGTGTGCAGAAACAGCTGCAGAGAAAGATACGAACATGAGGATTTCATTCGACCAGCTCAAATGCTGTCTGTTACGCTGAGGTAAGTACAAAGTGCAGAAATAAACCGATCAAACACCCGGATTATGTGAACACATTCATAGTACGATGTGGTCTGCTAGAGTGCTGTCCGGGTAATCGACCCGAACCGGCTGATCACCCGTTTATAGTTCGTCAGTGGGGACGCCTGACATTTCTTTGACCAGACGTAGTTTCACCCGGGTTCGGATGGTGTGAAAGGACCCATGCTTCACTGTGCATTTCTACTTTTCTGGGTTGGGGTGAAATTAGTAGCTAACCAATGGGGGTAGTGTTCCCCACAAAGTAAAACGAGCGAACTCAATTAACTAACCTAACCGGCTACGCCCATCCCATGTCTCCTGAGGTATACTAACTAAAGGCTGCAAAGTGTGTCGAAACTCGCCAAACAAGCATGCGGTATGACAAAGTCAGTAAACATATCAACACACCAAAGTATAGAGCAGCCTATGCTGCACGTCGCCCGCACGCCCAGGTGTTCCTCCATTAAGCCTCCCAAGAAGTTGCAGCCTCCGAAGGCGACTTGGCTGGCCGCGCCGACCC
>LQNS02278082.1:1118437-1128448 GCA_001587735.2 Parhyale hawaiensis
AAGGTAACCTACTCAAACCCCCTGGGGGCGCTACTCCCCATAACATAGGATGGGCGAACCTAACTAACCTAACCCTATGGCCTATGGCCCATCCTATGCCCCCGGAGGGGCTGCTGCGACATGTAGAAACTGTTTAGAGAAAAGAATTTGCGGCAATTTCTCGTCATGGTAAGGTTTCCATACTGAAAAGATTGAAATTGCCCAGATAGGATTTGCCATAGTGGATACATAGGCTATGGTGATATAGGTCTTTAAGTGAAGGCTTTTGCAACACAAACGAGAGCACTTTTTCAGTACCATCGAAACACCTTCAATCCCTGCACAAACCGATTGCTCAAATTTGAAAAATGATGGATAGCTACTGTTTATACACTAGTAATATTTTATATTCTCTACGCACTTCCTAAACATCAACCAATGTTTCCAACAGCTTAGGGAACATCAAATATTTCTAGGGAATTTGTTCACCATTCAAAGGTTACGCGTAAGTACCGTGAGCTTCACGGGAGGTACTGACCTGATGTGCTAAGGACACCAAACGTGAAGTGCAGTAGCATCGCCCCCAACAGCGCCAGGTAGGAATATGAGAGGACAGCGTTAGGCATGCTAGAGAGGAGACAAAGGTAATATTAGTGTCTTCCTACAAAAAAGACTGGATACAATTATTGTAGGCCTAGCATTTTCCGATAAGAAATTAAGCTGCAAATTTCTCGTAGTTTCGTTTTAAATATTCAATTTCTTTGTATTATTAGATTCACTGTTTTACCACCCTAGACGCAGCGAGGCGATTCAAGAGTGAAGCTCGACTGAAAAAAGCATAACGCTATTCATCAATAGGAATATTTTATCTCGGTATTCCTACCGGAAAAACTGTTGGCTCAGCGCGCTGCCAGTGGCGGGAAAAGGGGGCAAAGAATGGAATAAGCCCCTCGAGTGGACTGCCCCATTCGAGGCCTTCCACACGAGAGTAGATTATTCACACCTACTTGGTTGGCTATCTCGATCGACAACCCACCTTGAGGAACAGAAAGGGTAAATAGAGAACCTACTAACTTTACAAAACTAACTTCGTCAGAAGGAACTGCGGCAAGCTGCAACATCTCCTAAGAAAAAGGAACTCGGGACCCTTGGCAATTTCTTCGTAACATGTTAACGTGAAAAACGGTAAATTATATGTATGTATTAATCCTATCTATACCAAGCTACGCGATTTCGCCACAAAGGCTTCCTTCTCCTCACATAAATTTTCAGTTATTCGGTTGGGGAAAGACACCTTGTACCAAAATAACTCAGCATGGTAGGTAAAAAGTTAATCTATAGAAATGCTCGGAGGCGCTCTAAAAAAAATGAAGGATCTGGAATGAGACAGCTGGAATTACGTCAATAGTTGACAGAAGTTGAGATCTCAAATACAAGCTTCATTTGACCTCATTAAAATATATTTCAACCCATTTCTAAAAATATTCATATCGTAGATTTTTTTAATGTTCTCAAAATGGGAACGTTGCCGGCTTGGGACCCATAACATACAACAATGTAAAATACCGGGGTTATTGAGGGTAACGTGCTTGATTTGAGAACATGGCATTCGTAAAAGCGAGAAGTGAACGAAACGACAACGCAATCACATTTTAGTGCTAGGAACACATTCAAACAAGCATATAACAAGATGGAAACTGTGAAGATGTTTATTATAGAATGGTTTATGCCACAATTTTTTCACGGATGTGAAGCTTTTTACTTTATTTATAGCAGATTAATCTTGAATTTTTTTTATTTGACACACCGTCCCTAGCTACACAAATCTAAAACGTGATTTACACCACCGTATTGAACTAATTGCGTCGGTGTTGCAGATAGACCTCCTCGAGCGGTTTTATCGATCTGCCGCGCTACACGCGTATGCGCCATTTCTCCTTTGAAGTGCAGATGATTCGTTTTTGAGCCTGCATTGACAGTTCCATGGATTTGTAAGCAGCTACCACAGACAGGTTCAGAGCATGCGTGGGAAGGTTCTACTATTTCTTAAACCCAGTCCTCAGTCTATATGCAGGCCGGATATGGTCGCAGACGCCCACACCATCCATATCGGCGTTATAAATTCTGACAAGGATGGGTTGAGACACAGTTATTTTACTTTCGTTTCCACCCTCCTTTCCCTCTAAGTACCGCCGTTCTATTTGCTAGCAATGGCTACAATGCTGTTGTCATTCCATTTCGCGCACAGCACTGTTCCATCGGACCAGCATTCTAGTCACCACCGCTCTTCTTTTCCAGCGATTAAGACGATTGTATCGCATGCCCGGAAATTTTCCTGCGCAAGGTCTGCCAAAATTGCACAATTAGGAAAAACTGATCAACGAGCCCAACGTGCGAGTCAGCATCAGTTATCTGTTCAAGCATGGCATTGACAACATGGGTCCCTAATGGTGTCTTTCTTTTGTCATCTTCACCATAATAAATTTCAAAGTTGTATAGATAGCCATCCGCGCTGCTTAACATCCATTGTTCATAGCCACATTTGGCAGACTTATTCTTGAGATGCTGCTTGGCAGTATGAAGTCCGCGGTATGGCCCTATTGCCTCATCGACACAAACTTTCATGAATGATACCGAACTGAGGGCACTGGTCTCTGAGCATGTCCAACAAGGGCAGCCCTCTTATTGCTTTTGACGGGGACAGATTATGATTGTCTGCGATGTGCAGAAACTTATTTATGTTTCTGAACTTCTCTCGGCTCCTCAGTCCTCACTTTGGAATGTATTTGAGCTCCTATAGGTCTTCGCCTTTAAACCAATAATTGTTTTCTGACGGAAGATGATTCTATCCGCTGATCAAAATCAGGCCCAAACTGAGAGATTTCAATTTCATCATCGTTCACAGAGAAATTTTTATCGTTTTCGTCTCAGGCGGCATACAGGCTCGTTTTCGTAGTTGCAAAAGAAACCTCGACGCACTTGAACTCAGTGCGCCCAAAGGCGCTCAACAGGCAGAAACCTGTGAAGAATGCTACCGTTAGCCGCCAACGTTCCCATTTTGGGAACATGGATTTCTGTTTATGTTTTTCCTAAAAAATGGAACTACATTTCTGATTCGGTAAATTCACTTCAATGCCCAACTATTCTATAAAGTAGCTACTTCCAAATGGATATTAGGTTCCGATAATTTTAGATGTGTATTAGCAGGGAAGAAATGAAGAAAGAAGAAAACATGAAAACAAGAAAAAACTCTTATTTTTAAAAATCGTTATAAAAAGAAATAAAGAGTACTGGTGCAAAATGTAGGTCCTGCATGCTCGCAGATTCCTAATGCAACATATGAAAGGGTTCCAGGCACTGCAATGAACTTAAAAAGACACATATATATACAGAATAATGTACATGTTCCCAAAATGGGAACGTTGGCGGGTAAAGGGTTAAATGGTATAACTGTAAGTACGCAGAGAGTGTAGACCGCAAAGGTAATTTTCTAAGTAGTTTGGGTCCTTTTCAATTAAATGGCGGTTCCTGAAACTTAACTTTAGACTAAGGATGATGATATGGAACAGGTTAGCGCACAGAAGGAGTCCAAGCTGTCCTCCAGTCCAATGAAACCGCCGATGACGCGCAGCTGTCCTACGTCGTAACATCAGTGGTACTAGTACAGCTGTTTTTTTTTAATTTGAAAGCCTGTTGAAATGCAAAAACATCTGTTTTCTAACATTTGCATAAATTTTGAACTGCAGCCTGCTGTTTAATGAGATCAACCCAACGATTTTGGCCATAATTATGAATTTTTTTCACTGAAAAGGGTCCTTAGGTAGTGGGCCATTGTGCCCTAAAGTTTAATGGGGCTATGGGCGCTAAATATAACCCCCAGCAGGAGTCCAAAGGTAACCGATGGAGGGCAAAAAAGATGTTTTTAAGGGTACTTAGGCAGTGGGTAATTCTGTCCTAAATCCTAAAATTTTATGGGGCTATAGGCACTACAACCGCACCCCTCCAACCCCCCCCCCCCAAAAAAAAAAAGTGAGGGCCCAAGGAGGGCAGGGGAAGGGAGGTCAATATTGTGGTTTTATTTTTTTGTACAACTTTATTTTTATTCGCCTAAAAATTAAAAAAATTCAATAAGTTTTCATACAAGAAAAAGAACGAAGACAGTGTTGGAATTCTTGAAAGATTCGTGACAAACTAATAGAGACATTTTCAACTTCTACCCTCATTTATTTTCTTCATAGTTCAACACCGACAATTTTACATCTGTTAAAAATTTTACTTAGTGATCAAAAATTGCTTATCAAAAGAAAACAAAGCGGAAAATGGAAAATCCGGCTCCGTTACTTTGCTAGGAACGTTACAAAGATTTCAAAACTGTTATTTTTTTTAGCATAACTCGGACTACTTTTGAAATTAAAAAAACTAATTACTCCATTTTCTCAAAATGAAAGCCTATATATCGAAAAAATTATGGGGGCAAAATGTGTTTTTTTTTTTCAAAATTACATATACTGTACTGTGCAAATATCAGACCAATTGGCCCACATGTAAAAAAAAAGTGTTCTGAAACTTGTTTTGATCCTCTTGGTGAGTTTTCAAATAATAAAATACAAATATATGTAATTTAATAATTTACAGGTAAAAAAAATCTGGTAACTATTCATTCATATCCTTTCTTGATGATAACGTAACATAAATACACCATTCAAACTTCATCCATAGTGCAAAAAAAGTGCATTATATGACATTTCACCACAATATTTAAAATCTTTTTGCCCACCGTGTTAAATGCGATTTTTCCACCTAAAAATGAAAGAAGTCAAGGAGTTTTCATGCTCGAGTAAAACACCAAAGACAGTTTTGGAAGCCTTGTAACATTTCAAACAAAAAAAAGCGATCCCATTTAAACATGTTTTACCGTATATGTATTATTTTTATCGCAGCTCAAAACAGGAAAATTTTTTTTTTTTTGTGTGTGTATTTCAGTTAGTGATCGTAAAACGCTTATCAAAAGAAAAGGAAGATGGAAAATCCGGCTAGCGACCCCATAGGAATTTAACCAAACCTACCAAACCTATAGTATAATAACGCCGGTTATTTTCTCTTCTAGAAAAATACTGGGAGCTTCAGAATCAAATATCTCGAAAACTAAGGATTTCCGACGGAAAGTGTATTCATGTAAATTATATTAAATTGACCCAATTAAGACACTCATGGCAAGAAAAAATCTTATGCTCGCTGAGGTAAAATAATATATACCGTAGGAGCCTCGTTGTTGCCGTATAACGGGTTTCTGGGGCTTCGTTTTAGTAACGAAAAACTTTTCGCGATCATGTGTCCGAAAACGTCATTGCCGATCCAGTAGACTTTTTGCGAAACTGGTACAACCTTTACTTTTAATTTGGGAGAAAATAAGAACGTTAAATCGGTATAACTCTAGAACAACGCACTGCGCCGACTTAAACTGTGTATAATATTGATAATTGGTTAAAGAAAACGAAATAATGCAAAAAAAAAAACAGAATACAACGCGAGCCTTTCTTGTAAACAATTACCAGAATTTCCATGGGTGCCGCTAGTAAAACATAAATAAAACTAGAATACCTCATGTCGTAAGACCATTTTTTATGGCCAGCTAATTCTAGTTTTCTGGCATGGGTCACATCGAGGACAGCCCACCAGACTCCCAGCAAAAAATCACGAATCTAGCTCAACTCCTTCTACCTGTTTTTTGGGGGAGAACAAATTTCGTCGCCGTCATTTTTATGGCCAGTTATTCCCAGTTTTTTGGCATGGGTCACATCGAGGGTAACCCTCCAGACTCTCTGGAAAAAATCATGAACATAGCTCAACTCCTTCGACCACTTATTTTGTGGACAGGCAAATATAAATATATACAAACATTTTTCATTAAAAAGATAACCGTGTTTATTATTTAAAAGTCTATCAGTTCTCTCTAGTGTTCTAATACTGATTACTAGGTTGATCTAAGAAATTCAGTAAGTGACCAACGTTAAGATTTACACAACCGGTTTCAGCCATCATTGGGCATCATCAGGTGCTTCATAAAACCTAGACAATGGTATAAAAGGAAATTGGAAGCTAATCTTCATGTGCATCGACAGACTAGAAAAATCCTACTGAAACGTTGCTTGGTGGGGCAGCTCTATTTAATCCTGCCGGTACAGTCAAGTTCCTGGTAAAACGGGGCAGGCACAGTCAGGGCCAAAACGACAGCCGGCCAAAGTAGGCCTATCGAGTCCGGACTAGATCTGGGGTAGATGAGCCCCCTGTCTGGATAATTCCGGGTGTTGACGGGACGAAAAACTGTAAAATATGTACAGTATATACAAAATCTTCTGCGAAAACATTATCACCTCTCTCACTTTGTTCGCGGGTGATAACTTGTGGCCTGAGTAGTCATTACAATTGATAGCAGAAAATTAATACTTCACAGAAATACCCGTCGTCCTCTATGCCGGGCAGCGGAATTTTTTCCTGAACCTTTCAGCAAGTACAGTCTCACGGCAGCCAATGGCGTGGCAGGTCACCGGCCACAGTGGGAGGGGCGAAGGGTGATCGTTTGTGATGGCGTTGCACTTAAAAGCATACCTTGAAAAACTATGTAAATTCACAATTTACGTGCCGTGGAGTTTATTCTAATAATTAATAGGCATCAATTAAGGTGTGTGATGTACTTGAACTTCGTTTAAATGTGAGCAACATGTAAAAATTGCTCGTGTGTTAGCAGTTTATATTGAGTCTCTGTGTATTTTATGTACATGTTATAGGGAGTAAATGTCACCAAGCATATTACGCGCAATGCCTAGCCAATAAGTGAATTGAATCACTCATACATTAAATGGATAGGCTTGTTTTAGCTATGTTACAGTAGGCCAGGTTCTATTAGTTCAATGGAGAGTAATGTTGAAGAGATGCGTGCATAACTATAAAAGTTTACAACGTTTTCTTTCTGAAGTATTACATAGGTTATGTTCTCAGTTCCGTACTCTCCAACTTGACATAACTCAGCCTAGCCGTACCTAAACTAACCTAGGCTATCGCTATCCTTCCTCAACCCTAATTACTGTGGCATAACCTACCCCACCTAAGCTAAACATCTGGCTAAAATTAACCCTTTTCTGAATCTGCTGATCCCAATTAAAAATTTTCGGTGGAACTACCGTGGCGTTTGGTCCACACATGGCCGCCACAGGTCGCCTCTTTGAGAGGGGCATCCGTGAGGCTCGGGTGCTGCACGGTCGCTATGCACGATTTTGAGGGGTGGCCCAGGCGACCTCGTTCCGAACATAAATCACCCAAACTGGGCGCGCTTGCCCGACCGTGTTCCATTGATATTCCGCGCCTCCACAGAAGTAGCAGTATACTGCTATTTTGGCTAAGATGTGGAACATCCGTGGAACACGGTCGGGCAAGCGCGCCCTGTATGGGTGATTTATGTTCGGAACGAGGTCGCCCGTGCCACCCCTCAAAAACGCGCATAGCACCGTGCAGCACCCGAACCTCACGGATGCGCCGCTCAAAAGGGCGACCAGGTGCACACCATCCGCCGCGCTTGTTCCACCAAAAATTTTTAATAATTGGGATTCATCTCACTTATTGCCGAAGCAGTACGCCGGGTTCAGCTTGTTCGTTGTAACACACACACACACACGTACATTATTTGTAGACACTGGTCAGATGATACAGAAAATTGGTGGCACATTACGCTTACAACGAATTGAGTTAAAAAAAAATGTTAGGGCACTGTACGTTCAAATCATTCACAAAAAGCGTTCTATTTTTTCTCATACCCTTGACGATGCACTTACATCGTAATCACATTGTTCAGATGTACTAGGAGGAAATGAATGGTTTCGATGTATGATGAGTGTCCCGCAACTTAACTTAAAGCGCGTTCGAGAAGGGCATAAACTCAAATGCTTGGCTAAAATCAAGTGGGATTAAAGTCTTATTCGATTTAGAACCTAAAAGTCGAGCTAAGTCAAGCCCACTTGACTTAACTTGTCCGGAACTATTGACAGGAACTTTAGTTTCGTCGTTTTACATGATGCTATAGCTAGGTGTTTGATGCGACCGAAAATTATGAATGATCTACGTTGGATTGCCTAGTAGTTCTATCATTTTGAATATTTGGTAGTGAGTCATAGTGTGACCGTCAAATTCTTTACTTCGTAATAGTGTTGGTATGAAGTAAGTACATCTTTAAGGGCCGAAAAAAGCAGCACTTTTTCTCTAACCTAGTTTTTTTGCGAGCGATAATTTGTTGCCAATCTACAGTTTAAGTGGACAATGGATAGAGACACTATGCGCGTACGCATTATGTACATACAGACCACTGTATTATATACGCATGCACTTTTCACACGCATTTCAATTCTAAAACTAAATTCAAGTACACAACATACCTTTACTGATGTCCATTGATAATCAATGGACATCAATAGAGGTATGATAGGGCGTGTTCGACTAGAACCTGAAAGTTGATCTAAGCCAAACCTACTTAACTGGTCCGAAACTGCAGACAGGGGTCCCGAATTCGTCCCGTTTATTGAAGCTTCATTCGATGAGTCAAAATTTATCACGTGTGAGGCTTCTAAAATCTAATTACTTTGTATAATTGAGATTTCAGTCAGTTCACACAAGCGAGTCGCTTCTAACACCTAAAACACGATTCAAAACGACGAAGCTAAAGTTCCTGCCAACAGTTCCGTGCAAGTTAAGTCAAATGAGCTTGTTTTTAGTTCGACTTTTAGGTCCCAATTCAACCACGCCCTTAGTCCCGCTTGATTTAAGCTAAGCACATTGAGTTTATATGTCCTAATCGAACGCGCTTTTAGTTAAGTTGCAGAGCGCTCATCATACATCGAAACCATACATTTCTTTATAGTGCATCTGAACAATGTGAGTACAATGTAAGTGCATCGTCAGGGGTATGAGAACATATAGAACGCTTTTTGTGAATGATTTGAACGTACAGTGTCTTAACATTCTTTAAAACCTACCATAAGTCATGTAAGCGGAATGTGCCATGAAGTTCCTGTATCAACTGACCAGTGTCTGCAAACAATGTATGTGTATGTTACAACGAACAAGCCGAACCCAGCGTACTGCTTCGGTAATAAGTGAGATGAATCCGCTGTTTCATAAAAGGGTTAATTTAAGTGAGATATGTTTAGGTTAGATAGGGTAGGTTACGTTAGATAAGGTAGGCTACGTTAGATAAGGTAGGCTACGTTAGATAAGGTAGGCTACGTTAGATAAGGTAGGCTACGTTAGATAAGGTAGGCTACGTTAGATAAGGTAGGCTACGTTAGATAAGGTTAGGTTAGATAAGGTTAGGTTAGATAAGATTAGGTTAGATAAGATTAGGTTGGATAAGCTTAGGTTAAGTAAGGTAAGGTTAAGTAAGGTAAGGTTAAGTAAGGTAAGGTTAAGTAAGGTAAGGTTAAGTAAGGTTAAGTAAGGTTAGGTAAGGTTAAGTTTGGCAAGGTTAGGTAAGGTGGTATTATTTTACTTCCACTTACACATGATTTTTATTGTGTTCAGTATGTAAATTTGGTCAATTTAAGACAATTTACATGAATAACATTTTCGTCGCCAATGCTTAGTTTTCGAGATATGTGACTTTGAAGTTCCCATTGTTTTTCTACGGGAGAAAATACCGAGCGATCCCATACAAGCGAAATTAGGGTTGGGTTAGGTAAGATTGGGTTAGATAAGGTTAGGTTGGGTTAGATAAGGTTAGGTTAGCCTAGATAAAGTTAGGTTAGTCTAGATAAGGTTAGGTTAGCCAAGATAGGGTTAGGTTAAGCAAGGTTAGGTTAGGTTAAGCAAGGTTAGGTTAGGTTAAGCAAGGTTAGGTTAGGTTAAGCAAGGTTAGGTTAGGTTAAGCAAGGTTAGGTTAGGTTAAGCAAGGTTAGGTTAGGTTAGGTTAGGTTAGGTTAGGTTAGGTTAGGTTAGGTTAGGTTAGGTTAGGTTAGGTTAGGTTAGGTTAGGTTAGGTTAGGTTAGG
>LQNS02278082.1:1130781-1143696 GCA_001587735.2 Parhyale hawaiensis
TATCACTTGGCTTATCGCAAACAGCCAGCAGAGTAACATCATCAGCGTAACCAACAAGTAAATTATTAACAAGATGAAACAGATCTGCCGTATATACAATGAACAACAAAGGGCCCAGATTAGTTGAATGGTATTAGTTCGATCATTTGTTTCAAATTGTTTCCTAATTTTACTCGGGATGCTATATTATGTCTTTTTTATATCGGAAGATTTGTTTCGTCGCCTTAGTCCCTTGAAATTTGTTACCTCCTTTTTTTAGGTCCAAGAAGCAAATACGCTCATGGCGACCCCTTGGTCACCCATTGTAAGTCTTAATTATGACCATGCACGTTTTTAATTGCTCTGACAAATTTCTATGGAGTTTCAATCGTAATACAGGGCTGAAATTTCATGGCATATCATCACGAATACTTGTGTGAGACCTGCAGGCACAAATCATGGTTACACACCATACAGCGCTTTGAATGAACGAATGAAGTAGGAGGCAAATTTTTAAGGAATAACAATTCATGAATCTCTAGCATTGTCCCAAACGAAACCTAGTAACTCACGATCCCTACAACTATCTTTGATGTGAGAAAAGTGCTGCTATATGGTTTACTTGCGGACTCAGACTCTCATGCATGTGATAGAAATTCAACTATCTGTGTATTATGGTTCTTAGGGCTATCCAAATCGTCCTCGCTTTTACATTCAAAGTAAAATTTATGACATTAAAGCAAATCACAATCATCATCTCTCTTTGTATTCTACTAAGTTCATGGAAGGATATATTCGTACTTTAGGATCAATACGATTTCATTAAGTTTTTATTTTATGAGCATGTGCCACAAATGGCATACGTCACAGTTAAAGTCTCCGTCAAATTTTCTCCTGCATAATCCTGAAAGCTTCCAAGACGTATAAATATTACCACGTATACTAATGGAAGAACAACAACTTAAAAATAGAAAGTAAAGCCCAATGCAGACTAGAACCATAATTGCCGAGAGTGCCATTTCGCTAACAAATGCTCCATCAGATTCGGCGAAAAAGTTGCTTGGAAGGCGCATTCAGCATAACGGATTTAGGCCAATATTATTCGTAGCTTTCGAGTAATTCAAAGCAACATACCGTTTATTTTTCCCTGCTATTCATTCACTACTACGTGCGTAACGTTACAGTTTTTCTTGAATCTTTGTTTTATATGGTGGCAACTGCAATATCAAAAATATAAAGTGAATTTTTCTTCATATCGCAACGATGGTAGCCAGTATGTAGAAAACGTGCATGTCGAAGTTTCGTTTACAAGCAACATTCAGTTGCTGAGTACTGTGCACTGTACATAATAAGCTGGCGTGTAAACAAGCCATAAAACTTCTTAAATTAATATTTATGATTTCTGTTTACCACCGCCAAGCTAGGCGGTTAGGCATACGTTTTTGTCGTGTTTGTCTGTCTGTGCGTCCGTTTCTTGTGGACAAACGTTATGGACGGATCTCTATGAAACTTACAGGGATTGTTAGGCATGTTAACAGTAACAGATGATTAACTTTTTGTGAAAATCTGTTCATTTGTGTGTTTGTCTGTCCGCCTATTTTTTCTTAAGGCCAGAACTCGAAATAGCAATGGAAGGATTTTCATGAAATTTATACGAGTTGTTAGGTATAATACGAATACCGTAGTAAATGACCAATTTTTTGGGATGATCTGTCTGTTCGTTCGTTTGTCACTCTGTTTGACTTTATGCTTGTTAGCACAATAACTCAAAACTTTATGAATGGATCTTGATGAAATTTACAAGAGTTGCTACTAATGTTGAAATACATAAATGATTAAATTTTGGTGATTATCGATTTGTCTCTTTGTGGGTTTGACTTATGTTTGGCATAATGTTTGTCAACAGCATAACTGAAAAAGTTATGAACGGATATTCATGGAAATCACAGGAATTGTTAATACTATCAAAAGGTACAAATGATTAGATTTTGGTGTTGATTCGAGAAAAATCACGGTATCAGAACCAATTCAGATTTTCTGTTATCGTTGCCTTGCATGGCGGAGGTATGCGCTCTCAAAGTACTCTCTAGTTTTATATGCAACGAGTAAAAATTTTTACCCTATAACACTGCAACCGCAAGTACCCGTCACTGCTGCGTGTGCATTAACATGTTGCAACAAGCTGGATCTACCCACAATATTGTCTCGTGGAAACCAGCAAGGATGTCTTGTCTGCTCGCTTTATAGCAACATGTACAGTAGAATTGAGCCCGCCCAATAACACAGTTCCATACGGCCATGAAGTTATAAAGGTCCTTTATACCTTCATGCATGGGCCATACTCAACATTTCACGTCGTTATATTATTGCTGCAATCATTATTGGAATGAACGTGACTTGGCGTGATATTTTAGGTGTGGCACAGAGCATAAAAACAAAGATATACCATCAGTAGTTAATAAGAAACTCCTGTTTCAATTTCACCCAACGAAAAGTGACGGTAGGTGCCGCAGGTTCCTAAGGGTATCAAAAGTAATATCGGCTGACAATAGATACTCACCGGGAGTAGCGAGCTCCGAGTACTGACGCACCACGCGATGACTGAGCACCGCTTCTTCAGAGAATGACTGCAATGTGGAAGATGATGATGGTAAGTGATACTCCAACGTTAGTTTCAGACTCTGTAGCCATGACGTGGCTTTTCAAAAGAGGAAAAGAAAAGAAACATAGAGTATGTCAAGGAAAACGGGGATGTCATGTAGGGAATACCATGCAAGGGAATGGTAAATCGGAAAGAAGAGGATGTATAGAATGAAAACAGCATATAAAAAGAGAGAGCAGAAAAGCTAGCAAAAGTAAGGAAATTGGTTCATTATGTTCCTGACAGAAATTTAGAGCGTACGCAAAAGAGCGTTGCCACCACCCTGGATGCACGCGCATGAACACAGCAAGACCGGTAAGATGACAGATCGAGTAAAACCATCATAGGCCTATTCAGAGTATGAAAATGAAAATCAAAGTGAAGCCAAAGAAATATGCTCCAAATGCTAAGCTAGGCCTAAAGAAACTAACGGCTTCCCTTGACCAGCACGTTGAATACTAAATAGTTACCATAAAGGATGAAGCCCCCGTTTCAACTTCATAGTCGAACTGACGGAGGAAGGAGTAAAGAACATACCTTATATCGATACAAACTTCGAACCCATGCACAATCTTGTAACGAGGCAGAATCAATGCGCACGGAAGCCAAAATTCGAGATAGAAGACAAAGTAGAGAATAAAGCATAGCAAGGAGCATAGTACTTGGAAAAGAAAACTGTACACGAAGGAAAGTCGTCTCAAGTTCTCAGCTAGGTTCAAGGTGCCATGCAAGTGGTTTACCTAGGAGTGCGACTCCTTTTATTTTAGCATAGGCGTGTGAGAAATTTTTTTGTTCCACATTCTCATACACGACTTCATCTACCACCATCCGAAGGGCTACGGCCTGCTTAGTACTTAGGCCATTCTTGCTGATAGTTTCAAATTGGAAGTTAGGAACCAATCCTTCTGCCAAAAAAAAAAATGGCGCATGCTATTCCACACAAATTTTTTGCTCAACAAATCTAAAGTGTTAGTAATGTGGGCGCGGGACCCAACCCCATGGCAAGAGTTCCGCCCTGTGCGAGACTAGTGCTGATGGGTAAATAACTCTGTTGTTCTGACTGGCCGTTCAGAACACACAGCTATGCTACTGCTGCTGCTGCTGCTACCACAGTAAAATCCAAAACCGAACCCACAAGTGGCTATTATTATACTGACTAGTTTCAGCCTCCATTTCCACAACAATGCGATCTAACAGAGCAAGGAAGAAAAGATATATAGTACTGTATGTCGATAGAAACGTGGAACCAGTGCACGAAGTTGTTCCCACAGGATCAACGCACGTGTGAACAGCAAGTCAGGAAGAAGAGGAAAAACAGATGAACGTAGCTTCAGTAAAAGTATAAAAGGGAAAGGGAGCAAAGTGGGCACGAAAGACAGATTTCCCGAAGGCCTAGCTAATGGCACCTACGCAAACCACCTGGGATGGCTGCTCCCCATTACATAGGATGGGCTAACCTGACTAATCCAATGGCCTATGACCCATCCTATAGATGCCTGGATAATAGCCAACAGCGAGCTAACTACTAAAGCAAGCCTCAAAAGCATAAACGAACCTCCAATTGTTACTATCGATAACCGAACACGGACCTATGAACCACTGATGCAGGACGAGAAAGCATCATTACTGTTAGCAGCAATTTTTTGCACAGCCTACTGGTCAACTCCTTCAATAAATCATCGCGGAAAGGGATATAGAATATCTCTAGCGAAAGGTGAAACCTTTGCACGAAGGTGTTCTTAAGCTGAATCAACGCGTATGAGTACAGCATTCGAAAACTAATAATATTTACCTACAGAGAGAAGAGAGGGGGCAGTACAAAGCACCATCAGGTGAAGTATGAATATTAAAGGAAGCGCACCTAGCTAATCCAACCCAAAAATCCACGTTACGTGACCGCTAAGAGGCAAACGCAATAACGAACCTATTACGGAAACAAGGGTAAATTTCACCGGCGAATAAATTGGTGATGCAATGGTAAAATCTAAACTTACTTATTGTTAACGTTACGGTAAAAAGCATTAAGGATTCTGTTGCTCAAGCGAGGGTAAACGCTAAGAAAGATCCTACCGCTAATGCACAGGTGAAAACGAGGAACTGATGTACTTCTGATGTAATAGTAGAAACCAAGAACGAACCTACTGCTGACGCGAGGGTAATAAACAGGAAGCAAGTGCTGATGCAAGGGAAAATCTTGATATTTCAGTTTCATACGTGGGTGAAGAGAAAAGGGAGTAAATAGGTTGCTCAAGTCTCCCTAGCTACAAGAACGATTGTTATTGAATTGAGTAGTCTCCACAACAATATCGATCTAACGGAGGAAAAAGCAAGGGACATATAGTATGACGACAGAAATATGGGGAACCCATGCACGAAGGTGTTCCCACACAGGATAAACGCGCATTGGAACAACAAGTAAGGAAAGAAGAGGAAGATCAGAATAAAGCATGAGCAAGTAGAAGTAAGAAAATAGAAGAAAGTAAAGTGGGCACAAAAGATAGACGTCCCGAAGGCCTAGCTAATGGCTAAGATAACCTACAGAGCCCCTTGGGGTCGCCGCGCGCCATAACATAGAATATACGAACCTAAAAACTAACCTAATGATGGGACAGTAAAATGCTCATCAGAAACTGCTGCTAATACTTGGGCAAATGGCTAAATCCCACCTATTTCTGATGCAATGGTAACAAGCTCAACAAAATGTAGGTACTATTCATGCAGAGGGAGAATTAAGGTAAACAGATCCTCCCCCTCATGTGTGGGTCAAAATCTCAAAATAATTGGTCCACCACGCTCTGGAAGTTAAAAAGCTAAGTAATTCCCACCCACCACACACTGTGAAGTAAATAACAGGTTTGCATATTCCTAGAAGCGACGCAAAACTTCGCGAAAGGTAACTGGTAAGGACATGAAGTATGTTAAGATCAGAACGCAAAGGGGAATGCCAAACGAGGAAATAGAGACGCGATAGAGGAAAATGGAACAAAAAGCTTATGTAAGGGTATGAAGAAGAAAAAAAGAAGGAACAAGGTTGACACGAACAAAAGATAATCCGAATGCCACCTCTCCACCGACACACATACTCATCTGTAAGATGTGTTAACGCAGACCTTTGGCCTATTGTCGATCGCAATAATTCATCCTGTGCCCACTTGTACAAGTCGCACGAGTGTAAGAAGCCATAGTTGAACCTGATGTGTACATGAAAATCCTATGGGGAAACTAGGCCGCATAACAGTAGGCCGCAGGTTATGGGCCGCATAACATGACCTCACGCATAATCTGCCTGGCACTGATCTCATTCTCCCTTCAACCCTGCCGACAAACATATTGCAAGCGGGGTGCCGCCTCGAAGCCTGTCGTCCGTTCAGCAGTTGCTTCCTCATGCTACAGCTTATTGTATCATACGGGTGATTTTGGGCCTCGGTCTCTACTACACCAATGGTGTGACCGAGGAAGAAGACAGGAATAAGCAGTATGTCGATGGTAACTCGGAACCTGTGAACGAAAGTGTTGCCTGATATGATGGACGCATGAGAACAGAAAGTCTGACAGCAATCGGACGATCAAAACGAAAAGTATTGTTGGCAACGTTCCTGGAAATGGAAGGGAGCACAACAGATAAGACAAAGACATACCGAAGACCATTCAATTCCACGTCATAGCTGATTTTAAAGCCAGATGCACATGAGAGTCGGAAAACGGGAACGTTAGTCCGCGAGTGCAGTTTTGACTTATATCAAAAATTTACTTGATATCTGAACCACCACTAGTCATTCCCTACAACAAGTGCCTCTTTCACAATTTCGAATATCTCAATTTCGAGTGAGTCTCAATTCACAACGTCACATTTCAAAACGATAAGGGTCAACCGTTTAGGCTATAGTCACGCTCACATCAAGTTTTTTGATTTCAAAAACGTTAAACGTTCCCGTGTTCCCAGGCTCCTGGGGCGCTAGCTTTACAAAGCCTGCTTCAGTGCAAGACTAAAATGAATCTGAAAAGACTTACGCGTCGTCCTAATGACACTGATGAATGGCGCCTGTAGCCGAGGTGTGGAAGGACACGGCCGTGCGGGCGAGAGATGCAAACCACGGCAGCTGCCTCGAGTACCGCGTACACGGCTGCAGTCCACACGAATACAGAGGGCACTTTCTCAAGTAAACTCGAGTCCTCGAAGTAACCTGGAAAGTTTGGGTGAAGTCTAGTGAAGTCATTCCCTGTCGACAACTTCTTTGACCTTCGCATAGTTCGACAAGACACACGTGGAACCCCAGCACGATGCTGTTCCCACACAAGTTCAACACGCTTGGGCACAGTAAGTCGGGAAAGAAAAGGAAGCGCAGAGTGAAGCATTATCAGTAGGATGATAAAGCTGGTAGAAAGCAAAATGGGCAAGAAGGACAGATGACCCCGAAGACAAAGCCACGGCTAAGGTAGCGTACAGGGTCCCGTTGGAGGCGCTGCTTTCCGTAACACACATTAAGCAAAATTAGTTAATTGTAAACTACCTTGTCGTTTGAATTTGAGTCAATACACATTGTCGTTTGTGATGAACAACAGATGAACAAGAGCGTTGTAATGAACAACAGTGTCGTTTACGATTAATTATTATTGCTTTGTAGCTAAAATATTAGGTCGTTAGTGATAAGAAACCAGGTGTTTTATGTCGTAAAGAATATACTTTTCTGCGTGCAGCCCACTGTAGGATGGGCCAATCAAACTACTCTATAAGGTCAAGATCCCGTGGCCCAGCTTGTACCTCTGGGGTGGTATCCTTTTAATTTTGTCATTTCGATAGTGAGAGAAACCTATGTCAATGCTAATTATCGGCAAAGAGCGTCAACTTTTTATATTTTAACCTCTGACGGCCTCCTCAGTGTATAATAAAAACTTATGACATTTTTATTATTATCTAAGCTAGTACAAACCAAGTATTTCGACGTCAAATGTGTTAGTTTTTATAGTAAGGTAAAACCCTACTATAGAAGTCAGTACGCAAAAACTAAGCGTACTTCTGGCTTTGGGGCTGAATGGTATTTCTGAAAATTTAACAATTTTGTACTTTTTGCTTTTAGGATGGCAGTTGCAGTTCGTGCATTAGGCCTAGGTAAGAGTAGCTATTTCAACTAAAGTTAACACTTGCCAAATTCAAAACTTACGTTATAGGTTGGAAAGAACATTAAGATCGATGCAATTCATGTGGTCTGCTGAAAAATGCAGGCTACACAGCCGGGTAACACAACCTAACTCTTTGCTCGATGGAATACTGTTAAGAATGGGTTACTACACCAGTAGATACCTGTGGCGATAAAGAATAATTACCTTCTATGCTCGAAGGAACATTGGTAGTATTGAGGTATTTGGTTTGCAACAACATGCAGGCCATGTATCCCCCGTAGTAGAAACTCGTGATGCATCCGCTTACAAGGCCAAGTCTCGTAGGAAACCACTGGTTGAGGAAGAGACGATGACATTACCCCTACACTCAATAATATAGAAACAAACACCCTGACAGTATGGAGGTTCTGTTTAGGACCATCATTATGAGGGATATCTGCACACACAAGTTAAATAGAGTTGGTGACGACAACATTTTCTTGTGCTATGGCCGGGGCCCTTCGAAGCAACAAACGACGGGCGATGTAACAAATTTGTTGAATGAAAAACTGTAACGTCGGGTACAGCAATCTACTGTCCCCACCGACGCAACCCAAATCGCACGGAGCACTATCGCTCACAGGCGCACATCTCCCGCCTATATCGCATTGCGTAGCTTGTTGTGTCAGTAGGTCCCCGGCCTGTGATGCGTTTTCCCACGTGAATATGTATTATGTATACAACAATAATACGTACTACAATAGTATCCAAAATTATATCTATTTCGCGACAAAACACGTCACTGCTGAAGTATTTGCCAAGAGTGGTCCGATCAGCACCAGTATCAAAACCTAAGCTTCCAGACTTCCACAAACTTAGTCTAACGCTCGAAAATTGAGATTTCCTTCAGCTCAGCATGATCGAGTTACTTTTAGCACATACAGTGTTATTCAAAGTGACGACGCTGAAGTTCCGGCACATCTGCAAGTCTCTACGTGTCAAGTCAAGTGAGCTTGGTTTATATAGATATTGCCGGCCCAATCGAACGTACCCCAAAGCATGCTTGTTATCATTAATGAGAAGCCGTCTAGAAAGCCATTTAGTGAATCCCGATCTCAGAGACGACATTACCACAAGACACAGAATCATCTTCTGCAGCATCAATGAAAATTAATAATGATGGGAAAGACGGATGAGCTCTAAAGGGTAGACTTATGTTAGATTCTTTAATAGTAACTATTGCTTTTAAGCGAAAACACCTCGACATCCTCCAGAACGTCACTATTAAAACGACTGGTAATTGGATGTCGACTCGACAAATGATTATTATAATACTTTGTTTAACCTCCGCAGCCGCAACTCAGGCGTTCCAACAGAGATGAGTGTGTAGCATTCAAATGTACCACATAATTTGTCGCGTGGCCATGTGCGCTACTACAGATAGGAAACAAGGCGGAAAGCATAGTAGGAGACGCTCTAGTGGTCGGCCATTTTCGTGGCCTTCCACTTGAGAGAAATGAGAGAAGTCCCGCGGACTAAGTACGCTATCTCGATCGACAGCCCACCTCGTGAACCAGAAAGGAAATACAGAGAACGTACCTAATTTTACAATACTAACTTCGACAGCAGGAACTCTGCCCAGATGCAACATCTCCTGCAGAAAAAGTACTCGGGTTTGCCTCTGGGGTCGTAAGGCCAATATATATTTTGACAGGGATAGGACGAATGATTCTTCTTGACACCTTTACGACGGTGGCAACATGCAGCACAGACGCCCTGTTCTAAAAGAGCCGTAACACATGAGTTTCCCTCACTGATGAGACCCCATCAATTGTGTGACGATGCGCCAGATCACAAGGCACAACACCATCCAGCATGAACGCACATCGACGAACCACTTTGTCAAGCAAACACAGATGACAACCGGCAGTAGAACCCCAGACTACGGAGCGGTATTCCAAATGAGGGAGGACATAGCAATTAGAGCAGTGACGTGTCAATTCTACCGAGCTAAACACCCTCCAAGCACGTCTCATAAGATCAATTATCTGCGATGCACGTGAGGCAACTGAACGAATATGGGGCTCAAACGTCTACTTTTGATAAAAATTGACACCCAAGATTACCAAGTCATGAACCACAGGAAGTGACACACCATCCAGTATGAGTGCAGGCAGAGAAAAGAGGTCTCGCTGCACGTGACCTAGACACGAGCGTGGTCTTAGTCTTGCCCGCAAAAAGCCGCATCCGCGACCTAGAACACCAGAAATCAATAACATCTAAATCATGCTGTATGGCGGAATCATGCTGCTGACTGAAAAGTTAGTGCTAGTAATTGTATCGTCAGTACTGAGAGTAGTGATGCTCGCGCCTTTTAGACCAGCGCTTGTCGAGCAGTAAAACTTGCTAAGAAGGTGCACTATAGTTAATAACCCCTCTTGGCTACTGCGGCAAGAGAAGCATACACCCCCCCCTCTCGTTTTATGTTATATTATTAAATTCAGTGTTTAACCACCCTAGACGCAGCGAGGCGGTTCAAGAGTGAAGCTCAACCGAAAATAATATACGCTTTTCATCAGTAAGAATATTTTATCTCGGCATTCCTGCCGGAAAAACTCGGTTGGCTCAGTGCGCTACTACTGGCGAGAAAAAATGGCGCAAATAAGAGAAAGAGAGGGGCTAACTAAATTATCTGTTTCCGCTGGAAATAACCTTATTGGAATTGTCCTATAGGAAGGACGCTGGTCATTATAGGCTAAAGCTGCACACATCCGGAAGTGTACAGCTCAGATTGTTGAAGATTCATGTAAACTGACACATCACACAAACACTGACAGATCACACATGAAATGACATCACACAAAAAGTGGCACTTTACACAAAACACACAGATCACACAAAAACTGACAGATCATACTAAAACTTATAGATCATACTAAAACTTATATATATATAAATCATCCTAAAACTGGTAGATTAAACTAAAATTGAAACATCAAACTAAATTTGACAGATGTAAGAAAAACTAACGAGTCAAACTGAAACCAATCAATCAAACAAACTAAAGCTGCCCGATCAAACCGAAATCATATGATCGAATCAAATGTAGCTACCAGATTCAGTATAAATAGTAACTGAACTTTCTCACCTCCATGGCAGAGTAAAGAGACGCACCGTAGGCCAGCGCTATGCCAAGTCCCACCCCCAAGCCGTCGGTGACGACGAGCAGCGGGAGTGACGTGCGCACGGTGCTGTAGGACACCAACAGGCTCACGCTGCAACACAGAACTATTATTTGAAATTACGTTTGTATTAACTTGCATGTTCAACCCTTACGACACTTAATGAATTAAACTGTAATTAGAAAAAGACATCGAGCCATTCTATTAGAAGATTGTGACAGTTCGACATATGCGTAAAGGTGAAGCAAACTTGACTTCACCCTCTTCCGGGAAACCCACACGCCGTGGTTCGTGCTTCAGATGTAAGCTAACTGACACAAAAGGAGCATACAGCTGCAGTCGAGCACACATCGTCAAGAATTATGGTGTCTTCGACGGAAGATCTCTATTTCCAAAGCATTCTTTGATATCCAAAGAAATATAAAAAAAACACGTCGTAGATCATTATTATATTTTACGAACACACCAGTTAAAATGCTCAAAATTTCGGCCATCTAATGGGTAATTCATTCAAAGCTGACTTCTAAAGTACGATTCAGCTAGGCAAAGCAGAGGCACCTTTACGTTTCCAGACGAGTGGACTTAGATCTATGTAAAGGGATTCAAACTAGATTATCAAAATGGTAACTAAAAATGTCGACTAAAAAATAAAATTTTTACGTTTGGGGAATTTTTCCCCATCATCAGAAATATTAACTAAAAACTACAAGATGCCTAAAAGAAATTTATTGTAGATGAAATAAGTTTGGACATGTGTTAAAAGGGTGGAACCTAAAAAGCAAATGACCATAGTGCGCTATGGGGGTCCTTACATAAGCGTCTGACGGTAAGGGAAGCGGAGGAAAACGGGCAAATACAGTCGGAGGAAAAAGTGTCAGTCACGGGTTTCACGGGTTGTGACGAGTGGTAAGGCTGTAGTCATTATATTGAGGCTAGGTTTTGTTCTATGGATATACAATGATTCTGGAGCAGAAAGAAAAGAACTTGTTTCATCTAAAATAAAATTCTTTTAGACATCCTTTGTAGTTTTTAGTTACAGTTTCTGATGATAGGAAAAAAAAATCCCGAAACGTTAAATTTTATTTGTTAGTCGACGTTTTTAGTTATTATTTAGATCTACTTTGATGAGCTAATCGAACGAGCCCATAGTATGTCAAAAGTAGCATTGGACCTATCACTAGGGTGTTCCCACACAGGATCAACGCGCATGGGACCGTCCAGTTGAAGAAGGCGAGGAAGAATAAACTAAACACTTCGTGATAAGTAGAAGCACGGAAGTGAGGCAGGAAGTAAACTGTGCGCCCTGACCGCCTAGCTAAGGCTTATTTCCGCACGAGTGTTCTTTTGATGGTTTGTTGAATCGCTTCAGCGTGTGCAGAAACAGCTGCAGAGAAAGATACGAACATGAGGAATTTCATTCAACCAGCTCAAATGCTGTCGGCTACGCTGAGGTAAGTACAAAGTGCAAATATAAACCGATCAAACACCCGGATTATGTGAACGCATTCATAGCACGATGTGGTCTGCTAGAGGGCTGTCCGGGTAGCCTAATCGACAGGAACCGGCTGATCACCCGTTTATAGTTCGTCAGTGGGGACGCCCTGACATTTTTTTGATTAGACGGAGTTTTACCCGTTCTCGGATGGTGTGAAAGGACCTATGCTTCACTGTGCATTTCTACTTTTCTGGGTCGGGGTGAAATTAGTAACCAATGGAGTGCCCATGGGAGCGGTGTTCCCCACAACGTAAAACGAGCGAACTCAATTAACTAACCTAACCGGCACCGCCCATCCTATGCCTCCTCGTGAGGTATACGAACTAATGACTGCAAAGTGTGTCGAAACTCGCCAAACAAAATTGCATCATGGCAAAGTAAACATATATCAACACACCAAAGTATAGAGCAGCCTATGCTGCACGTCGCCCGCACGCCCAGGTGTTCCTCCATTAAGCCTCCCAAGAAGTTGCAGCCTCCGAAGGCGACTTGGCTGGCCGCGCCGACCCATTGGATTT
>LQNS02278082.1:1157212-1191786 GCA_001587735.2 Parhyale hawaiensis
TTAGGTTAAGTTAGGTTAGGTTAGGCAAGGCCAGGTTTGGTTCATTTAAAGCCTGTGATGACATCGGCTATTTTCTCCCATAGGAAAACAATGGGAACTTCAAAGTCTAATATCTCAAAAAAAAAAAAACTAAGCATTTGCGACGGAAACGTTATTCATGTAAATTGTCTTAAATTGGCCCAATTAACATACTGAAAGCAACAAAAACCCCAAAAAAAAACATGTTGTAAGTGAAAGTAAAATTTTACCGGTTAGGCTAGGTAAGATTAGGTTAGGTTAGGTAAGGTAATTTTAGGTAAGGTTAGGTCAAGTAAGGTTAGGCAAGGTTAGGTTTGGTTAGGTTCCTTTTAGGTCATTAGCAAGCCTGTGAATAGTGTGATGACATTGGCTATTTTCTCCCATAAGAAAACAATGGGAATTTCAAAAGCCAAATATCTTGAAAATTAAGTATTTGTGAGCAAAATGGTATGCATGTAAAATGTGTTTAAATGAGTTTTTACCTATAGCTACAACATCTTAGAATATTAAAAATATTTTGGATTTAGAGTAAAAATTAGCCAGTAAACGCGTGTAATTAAAGAAATCCCAACCAACTGCACTAGAATAGTGATCTAATACTGAGGTTATTAAATAAATATAAAAAACCTACTTGTTTCTTACGACTGTAACCTATATTTTCGTGTTCAGCGCACCAATATCTACCAGAGTAGTGTCTAAAATTCCTGGGTTTAGTGCAAAATGCCCTTTGTTGCCCCACAAGGCCCTATTCTCATCTCAAAATAGACGCATCGCAGTCATAGCCAGTTAGCCACTAGGCTAGCCAGCGATTTCAGGCGAACCGCTGCCGCGGCGCTGCGGTGAGCGCAGCAGATACCGTACTAATTTGGTAATTAGACTAACATCACTTTAATGATGAACCAGAAAAAATAATACATTGATAGACGAATCACGCTTGATAAGTTGCTGACTCTCTTCATATGTCTGATAAACATTACCTATTGTGATGTTCTCATTCATTATTACTATACACAGCACGATTGGTTAGCCCTGCAAACCTTCCATCTGTAGAAAAACTGCAATTTCCCATTGCAGTCTGCATATGCAATACACCAATATTCTTACCTGCCAAAACTGATGTTCACCTGTTCCAAAACACAATATTCAACGGGAAAGAAACGCCAGCGGACATTGCCCATCTGGACGAAATGACTCAAGTGCCACCAGCCACACTCCGGAGTCCGGACTCCAGAGTCCGGATGCTGCTGGGTGCAGTGTTGCACTAGACACTGCAAGGATAATTCCTCGAGCGGTTTTTCCTAGCAGGAATCCATTAAGTCAGTCCTTATTGTCTTAAAACTGTAATCTCAATTTTGAAGCAAAAAGGTTATCGAATATTTGTTTCTAAATGTGCTTTCCTTCACGATGAATGTTTTTTAACAAGATTCGTGAATTACGCAATTTAGTGAATAATGGTATTTCCGAAAAATCGGGTAGGGCGCCAGGAGTTAAAATTAAGCTTTCAAGGCTTGACTTATTCGAAACTTCACCCAGGTGCCCTGGCTACGACCGGCTGAACTGGGTTTCAGGTATTGATCAGCAATAAGTTGTACCCTTATGATTTTCAGAAAATCAATCTTGCTCGCGCGATATGAAGTTTTCATCACGCTGAACGTCATCGAGTCGCTTCTAATACGTGCAACACAACTCAAAGAAATAAAGCCGAAGCTTCTTTCTGAAGTTTCGGACAAGCCAAGCCTCGCAAGCCTAAATTTAGCGCTTTTATATATATACCTATATGTAGAATGGCCGGTGAAATTCAGCCCAATAAGCTGGGACTTGTCAAAGTCGCAAGCAAAAAGTGGCAAGGTGAAATGCTGGTGGACTTGTCTGAAACATCAGTCTGGGGCCCTGGCTTCCACCTGGTGAAACGAGTTTCAGATGTTAACCTTTAATCGATAACTCTTAGGATTAGCCAGGGCTTTTTCTTTTTTAGAAAATGAAATTTTCAGAAATCTCAAACGTACAAATATGTTGCTTTTTATTTGTGCAACCCTGTTATTAGTAAAGCTTAAAAATTATTAAAACAATATGATAAAACAGAGGTGTCTCTGTCATTTTATCTATTTGTCTGTCTAAATTTTTGCCACGCTCGAAGGAAATAGGAGAAAGCCAGGTTGGAGACAGTGGTCATCATGTCATACCATGTTGAAAACCGACACACGAAAAATAGTCCAGGTTACAGATGACGGCAAATGTTTGCATCTATGTTCACATTTGAATGCACTCCTTGCCTAGCCAACATTAAAATCGAATCAGTAATTATATCTACATTCTACAGCTTTTCTTATCACTCTCATACAGCCTGATTTCTATTACGTACGTATTCACGTTCAAGCTTTAGCTACTGACTTTTGGCGCATACTGAGCCAACAATGAACTGACTAAACGGTAATATATTTTAAAGATATTGTAAAGCAATGAAGAATTGCAAAGAATTAGAGAATTTCGAGTAGCCATTAGTTCTGCCCACTTTACTTTTTCTTTTGACACAAATATTTGCCAACTTCGGACTAGAGCAAAAAGAAATACCTTTATGTTGACCTATTTCGTTTGACGCTTGAGTAAGAAACTTCGACTAATATGATGTCACGGCGTATCTAGGATGCGACAGAGCTCAGGTCTTGCTATATGATTAGTGACGCTTTGACTCCACAGCTCAGCACAGCATTGACGCAGGAAAAAGAAGGGAAAAAAATCTCATTTTTGCCATCGAAGAGTAGAAAGAGGAGCTACCTTTCGGTGGCAAATATCTTTATCAGTCTCCCTCCCACGCAGAGATGAGATGAAAAACACAAAATACCGGAAAGTTTTGCTGGGTGTCGGTAAGTGGGAAGAACATCAGACCCAATGTATCTGCATGCATGGGAAAGGGGGGTTGGGAACCGTATCTGCGGTGTCACAGTTTGGTGCGCTTCCCACGAGCTGTCGATAACTTCATATCAATAGTGGTGTTGCTGCCTCAGCTGAGATACTGAGGGCATTAGAAACTAATCAGTGGCTGTGATAGGTTACGGTTAGATGTTGAAGCTTGCTAAATACTGTATATGTTTGCAGTTTCTGAAAACTTTAAGAAAATACATAGGTTCATTCTCTAGTAATGCTATATAAAGCTTAGGTGTGAAGTTTTTAAATCAGTATATCTCATTCAGCAAGTTCCTATATAAACTTCGGACTACAGAATTTACAGACATTAATGAATCTTTCATGATATAAGGGTAATCATATTCCATAAGATGACGAAATGACTAGCCAGATCGAGTAGTTTCCACACAAAATTTTTGCACTCCGGAGAAGTATTAGCATTACAGTCAAATAGGTTTTTTGTTACCAGTGAAATTAACAATAACATCTTTACTGTTATAAATCTCACGGTTTTCCAGTCTGAATGTCACATATTTCAAAACCAAACGAACATGAAGATGATCTTGCGTCCAGCCTAACAGCAGCAATTATGGTTTTACAAAACCGTGTTTTTTAGTATAAACCTGCCCCTTTCAGCCCCGTTAACATAGAAGTAAACAAAAAAGTAAGCAGTGTTCATCAGGTAATAGCAGTCCATTTGTCGTATCGATAATTTTATATTAGGAACATATTGGACAAAAATTTTGAACGCAAACGACATGGCTTCCCAGCATCTTCTCCTAACGGTAATTATTTTGTATAATTTATCTGTACATTTTCGATTCGCCATATGTGAAAAACCATCTTAAGTTTGTCTTCTGACTCAGATTGCTATTAATCTTACCCGCTAGTAACAAGGCTGCTGTATTGATAACCATGATACATTTAATATTTTATATAAGTGGTTATCTATATAATTGATGCACGCTCCCGTACAACACATTAAGTAGATCAGTGGAGTGATACTTCATTCGTGATCATCATAACGACATCAGGAGTCACATTGAATGATAATTTTGTCAATTCTATTGTATTTATTCGTTTATTACCGATTGTCCAATACGCCGGAGCACAATTGCAATGAACTTGAAGAAAACCCAGCAAACAATTTGCCTTGATTTTACGTCGATAGCACGTTGTAATTTGGTGGCTCAACATGCTAAGCACGTCGATCTGTGGACTCCAGATGACGTTGCTTTAACGTTGTGCCCGGCACATTGTGAAACGAGGTGCCGACAACGTTATGACAACGTTCATAGTTACATGACATAGTCAATTCAGCTCCAGATAACGTTGTTAACACGTCGTGTCACAACGTGCTGGACACGTTCGTAGCACGTCCCATCATAACGTGCTATGGACGTATCCAGCACGTTGTATCACAACGTACCAGAGGACTTCAAAGCACAAGTTGCTAAGGACGTTGCCAATACGTTGTTAGCACGTTGTGATACGATGTGCTAACAACGTTATCCGGAGTCCACAAATCAACGTTGATAGCACGTACAGCCACAAACCACAACGTTGATTCTACGTCGTGTGTTAGCGGGGAATTAACTTCTCTAAGGTGGACTTTAGAATATTCTATACCGAGCCTAGAATGATGAACTGCATTAGCTAGTGACTTAAATTAAAAAATTAAGGTACAGCAGCGCTGTAATTGGAGCGAATCTTGATTCCTACTCAAGAGCTTCGGCGTGAAAAAAAAAACTTCTAGAAGTACGAAATGTATTAACCGTTTGCAAGGATCTCTGCCATGCTTTCTGTACGGCGAGAAATGAAGATAACATTTACCCGCAACTCTATCGCTGCCTATCACAGAATATCCTCGAACATCCTCCGAATATACATGTGCTTACCAAGAATGAGTCAGTCTAACCGTGGAATTGATACACGTCTCTCGACCAAATTGGGGAAAAAATTGCAAGGGGAAACGTTATAGTATAAGACAAGTTATTTGTTCATTGGGGAGGTCGGCGCTTGACATATTAACGGGCACCAACGAGCTGACACCTATGATGACCTCAAATATTTCATTGTTGAGCCAACAGAGAGCAAAATAAAGTTATTTTTCTTTACGGCTGCCATTTTAGGGTATGCATTACAAGTCGTAATTATTGTGCAATACGCATACAAATGGCAATGACAACTTGAAAGGCATTGAAGGGATTCTACCTGTGGCAATAACAACATTTTGGAATTATAATGTATTGCTCCTACTTTTTTGTCATATGTATGATAACGTTGCACTTTGTTTCAGGTCATCACTTGCCTCTCCTTCAACAGAGTCTCCTCAATAATTGGTATGTGAACTGAGTAAAACTTTCCATCACAAATACCATTTACTGTAAATGCTGAATACCTTCTGTCGTGCTTAGCTTGTACTGTATAACTTGGTTTGATTCTTCCACCATGTCAGTTTCTCTTCATACGCTTTAGAGAGTAACTGTAGGTACAATACAGAGACCTCTATAACTGTTGCATGTTCCATGTAAGTAGGAGACTTCGATTATTTACTATAGTCAACAAGTACTATCCATAATATCAAAGCAATCTCTAAGTCTTTCTTGCACAAAGTTCTGTCTTACAAGTAACCTGACGCACAGTGAAGTCATAAAACCTCCGTGTTAAATCGATATCGCTTAAATTGGGCAATGAATGCACCAGTTCTAAAACATATTCCCAATCGGAAATTCATAGGCATTTATCCGATACCGCTCACTATTCACTCGTTGGCAGCCGATAGAAGCCTATAAATTTCTGATTACGTTGTACTCGTACGAGAGCAGGGAAATAAAGTGCGCTTATATCTACCCATACGTATTAGACCCATATCATGTACATATAGGCGCTCAAGTGTACTAAGTTTTCCATTTGTGCTCTATGAGAAACTTTTGAAACTGGCACTGCAGTGTGCTTCAGACCTCTAATTTTACCCACGCAGAAAACTCCCCGGCAGAGCGGTATTATGGAGGTGGTCAGCCGACTAACTTTATACCAAAACATCCGTGGCAGGTAAAGCATTCGTTAGTAATGTCTGGACTGTATGGCTGAAGCCGATTACTCGCTTATTAAAACAGTTGTGGCAGGTAAAGTATTGGTTGGCAATGTGTGGATTGTATGACTGATGCCGACTACCCTCATACCAAAACATCTATGGCTGGTAAACGATGTGTTGGTAATGCCTGAACTGTATGGCTAAAATCGACTAACCTCATACCGTAACAGCCTTACAGCAGCTGACGGATTGGTTTGTAATGTGTCAAGGTATACGTGCACAAAAGCGTACAGGCCTGAGTATAAAACTGTCGTCTGTCTTCTTTGCATTCGCAATGGTGTCAACAAGTTTCAGCCGCCATAGGCGGCTATAATACATCATTTTTATTCATGGATGCTGAACGCCAGGGAAAGATGTGGCAGCCCAGATAGATATTTTAAAAAGTTCTTCTTAACACTTTGGCCCCTCTTTGTACTGTCAACGCAATACTACTTAGGTCTACTACCTAGACTAGGATTGCGTTTAACGAGTTAAGTTTGTGAAAAAAAAAAAAATAGAACGGCATCATTGGCTTCATACACCTTGTGGTTGAATTTACTTTGTGGTAATTAGCTAGAGCATTCAAAAAAAAAAGAACGGTGTCACCTACTGGAACAAGATATTGAACTGAAGTTTACTACTAGGGACCTTCAGAGGCTTTTTGAGCATTGGCACAGCACTTCATTGAATATCGTATCATGAGCTGGAAGCGTGTCAGACGCTGAATGCAATAGTATCTATGTAATCACAAACTGAAATTTAAATTGTCAGCGACTGAGACGTTGAAGTCGTTTTTCACCTGTCAGAATTTCAGAGGGGTGCGTAGTCTGGACCGAGGTTGGGGCTGATATGACTAGTGCAGCAACTCCCGTAAGTAAAATTATAGCGTTACTGTGCTTCTTGCGACAGCCATCCAATTGTTGCTCCGCATTATGAAGTTTCTTGGCATTTCTACTTTTTTGGATGGCACGTCTGCAACGTGATTTCAAGTGGCGACGCCAACGTTCCTATATGAAGATACGGATAAGTGAAGCCTGGTGGGGTCAATAACGCCGCGCTATAATCGATGTAGCCTTATTACGATGGCTTTACGAGCTGGTATACAGTACATATAGCTGGGCCCAGCTATAGAACCGCTGATCTAACAGAGTATCGGTTGCAGCTGTACCTCTTCACCGAGTTCGAGAACGATGACTACGTGGGCGCTTGCGGTGCAGTTCTGCTCTCGCGAGACTGGGCTCTCACCACAGCCAAGTGTATGCATGGGTAAGCTGCTCTGAAGGGCGTTTAAACNGTTTGTAAAATACAGTTGGCCAGAGAAAAGAGAATCGAGAGAAGAAATTTTAGATTTTTCTATTGAGAGCATGAATGGTAGCGTACAGAAAACAGTCGGCTAAGGCTGGGTGTAGCGATAAAATAGTATTAAGCCATGTAGATCTTTCCTCGGGAAGCAATCACTGCATCTTCCATTCACCTTACTCCAAGCGAACAAGCAGCACTGTCAATATTAGTAGAAGCAATTATATCCTACCTTGCTCCTCGCGCGAGGGTGATTGTTAGGTAGCTCTACTGCGGAGCCAGTCCAGTCAACTCGCCCGGCATGTGATGGCACTAAGCCATGTAGATCAGGTTGTGAATAAATAGCTGTAATATTTCTAACAAATTAATGCACACACAATTTTTTTTAATGTAAGCTGCAATACAACAATGCAAGAACACCACCCGCCTGTGGAGAAATAAATGTTAAATAAATAAATAAATAATATACATTATTTCTTGTCGGGAATGACGAAATTAAACCACAGTGATATTTCATGAACAATAGTATGTACAGTGGCCTCAAAAGAAAGTTTATCCTATGCCACAGAGACAAACTTATCGCATAATCCACCAATAAAATTATTTTTGCATTCCTTGCCATATAAGAAGAGAGAGAAGGGTGGTATGACGTGTGTTGCTTCACCCACAAATTCCCGCCACACAGTCAGTCTGTGATCTATCAAGGCTCGAGCAGAGTGAGTAGTAGGTAATGTAGCGAAATATGTGCTCGTTACCATTGACCTCGCGACCATGCGCGTGACCTTCCGGTTTAGGACGGCCAAAGCACTTCAGTGTAGCGAGGGTCGGGGGAGGGGGGGGCGCGAACCGAAAGTGGGCGAGGCCTGGGAAATCGGAAGCAGGCGGGGCCTAGAGGTCAAAGATCATGATCACGTATTTCGCTTCATTACCTACTACTAGAGTGCACGTATATTGCGCTGCCTGGGGCCGGATGCACAAACGCCTTGTAAATTACGGTATCGTAAATTGTACAGTTCCTTGAAGAAGTACCGATGTCACTGACAGATTTTGGCTCATTCTCATACTGAATATTTAGAAAGTTAGGATCAAAGTGATTTGAACATCTAATCGATGCATACTTAAATAATAGACAGACCCATATGCAAAGTCGAAGAGTAAAATGTAAAACTTCAGCAGTTACAAGGTTGCATTCGTGCTTGAAGCGGTACAGTTGCAACGCTTGTAACTTTACAAAGCGTTTGAGCATCCAGCCTCTGGTCCACGGGCCTCTACTTTCCCACATTTCCACCCATCTTGGCACCACACCGAAACCCCCACGGCCTCATCATAGGTCAGAAGAATCAAACATACCATTGAAGAAAATACGCGAGCCGTCACCACAGTCTAGCATGGGGTGCCGGTGAACAGCGTAACTGTCGAACCGAATATCAGCCGAGTGTCCCTCTTCAAGATCAAAAACCAGCTGCCTCACTCGCTGCCGGGATCACACCGCCACGCAAAATGGGATATGGGCGCAAGAGAAAGACAACACCTTGAGGTGTCTTTGCTGTTGTCAT
The DNA here is from genome assembly GCA_001587735.2 of Parhyale hawaiensis. Classification (NCBI taxonomy): domain Eukaryota; kingdom Metazoa; phylum Arthropoda; class Malacostraca; order Amphipoda; family Hyalidae; genus Parhyale; species Parhyale hawaiensis. Next base: position 1,166,066 of record LQNS02278082.1, read on the forward strand.
TCTCTCGCGCCCACATCCCACCCTGCGCGGCGGCATGGTACCGGCAGGGAGTAAGGCAGCTGCTTTTTAAGCCTGAAGAGAGCTACTTAGCTGATGTAGGAGTTCGACAGTTACGCAATTCACTGGCACTTCCTGCTCGATAATGGTGACGGCCCGGGTCTTTTCTTCAATGGTATGCTTCTTCCAACCCTTAGTGATGCCGTGGTGAGTTTCGGTATGGGGCGAAAACGGATGAAAAGTTAGGAAAGTAGAGGCTCGTGGACCAGCGCAACATTCGTGTACAATGATCGAGCTCTGATAGACCACAGATTGAGTGGGCAGCGAGGATTTGTGGGTGACGCTGGGGTGATGCAACACACGTCATACCACTCTTCTCTCTCCCCTCCTATGGCAAGGAATGCAAAAATAATGTCATTGCCTGATAATGCGAAAACTTTGTCTCTGTGGCACAGGGGTAAACTTTGTTCTTGCGGCCACTGTACATACCATTTTCCATGAAATGATATCACAGTGACCTAGTGCCGGCATTCTCGGCAAGAAACAATATATATTGTAAAAATTTATATTGTATTGTAAATCATTAGATATTCAGACCATTCAGAAAATAGTAGTCACTAATGTAACCAATAACGAAGTAAGAATTGCACTTTTAGATACTACATTAGAAAATGATCTAGATACTGCATTTAGATACAAAGAAGTACGTACCTAGATAAAATAACGAAGTAAGAGTTGCGCATGAGGTGTGAATATTATTAGTAACTGCTGCGGTACAATTGCAATAGGATTTTCTTCCTCACTATCAGCGACAGCTATCGTATTACTATGTTAGTCATGAGTGTTGCTCGTTACTTCGGTAAAACAACTAGGGGTCACCGTTGCTCCTTAGTTTCCAATTTTTCTAAGGTATTACCTGTAGTTGTTTAATATTTTTTGAATAAATGTCGGCAAAAGCACTGCTTGTAATTATCATCTTCCTAATGTAATTAATTTAATATCTAGATATACATCGTTCAGTATGCCAGCAATAATTTTCACAACTAAAGACAAAATTTCGTCACGAGTACAAACATACGGTAGCTACAGCCTATAGTGTGATGGACACGAGGCACTTTGGAGCCGAGATCGAGTACCGAGCCAGGGGCCGGATTCTCAAACGCCTTGTAAAGTTACAAGCATTGTAACTACAGCTGCATGCACGAAAGCTACCATGTAACAGCTGAAGTTTTAAATTTTTACTCCTCAGTATAACATCTCAGTCTGTCTATTATCTAGGTATGAATCGGTTGGAGGTTCAAACCACTTTGATCATATCTTTGCGAGGATCAGTATAAGAAAGTGACAAATTCTGAGCAGCGATATGAGTACTTCTTCCAGGAACTGTACAGTTTACGTTACCGTCACTTTACAAGGCGTTTGTGCATCTGTGTGGAGTGCGGTGTGCAGAGTCGGCAAGTTCCCTGATAGCGACAACGACCGCGGGGCCACTTACTTTGCCCAGAATGGGTCGAGGGTAGGGGCGTGGGTTATTGAATCTTCCGTCAAGTTCTTGCGACGGGTTCTTAACGACCTGTGTTCAACTACAGCCTTACTAACTTTTCTGGGCCAGTTGGTCTATATCCGCATCACGAACCAGTGCGTTTTGACTTCCCAGTGGATCGAGCGGTAAAGTTGACATCGCATTTACATTAAATATTGCCGTTAGGAGCGCCAAGAAGACTTCAGTGCGACAGGGCACGATTAAGTTAGAAAGGCACTCTATGGAACAAGGGGTTGAAATTCCTTTTAACCTTTATGCATTGTCAGTAAGTTGCCAATACAATGCAATACCTTCAATATGTGTAATTACTACTATAATTCCGTAAACTTTTTTAATGTGTAACATATGATCAACTTTCTCATATTTTTGTTTTCTAGAGCATAATGTTAGCAGAGGCGATATCTATTTAACTACTTTCGGTTTGGTACCGTATTTCATCACTGAATAATGAGAAAAGGCATGAAATTCACAACAATTTCCTCCTCATTCGACGAAGAAAAGAATTACTTCAAGGATGTCAATTAATTCTTGTCTGCAGCTTCTATGAAAATGTTATCAATGCAATTCTAATTTAGCAAAAGCTCATAGAGAAAAGAGGGTCAAATGGGCTGAAGAGAACATGAAAACTGAATTCTCCAATGCCATATTTACTGACGAATGCAGAGCCACTCTTGATGGTCCAAGTGGAAGGGCGTCTGGATGGGTCCTCCATCCAGACACGCCTTGAACGCCAACACGGTGGTGGAGGTGTAGAGTTTTGTGCCGGGATAGTAGGTGACAACCCTTATTGGTCCATTGCAGGTAGGAGTTAAACTGCATGCAGAAACATACTCCCAGTTTCTTGAAGCCAAATTTATTCCACGGCTTGATTAGTACACTATCGCACGCAGATCCAATTGGGTATATCAGCACGATAACGCTCTATCACATCGAGCACAGTACGCTGCTAACTGGCTTGCGGATGGAGGATTTAAATCAATAAGGATTATCACCTGGGCAGTGAATAGCCCCGAGTTAAATCCCATGAGAACCTCTGAGCAATGATCAAAAGGAAGGTCTATAAAGGTGGTTGGCAGTTTTCGAACAAAGTAAGCCTGTGGAATGTACTAAAAACAGCTGAAGATTCCACTCCACCCTCTGAAACAGCAAGCCTGACAAAATCTGTTGATAATCGCCTCATAAGAATCATGAAATGGAGCTTGCTCCACGTTCAAAATTAACTTATGTTTACCACTACTGAATACGTATTTCAGTATTTATTGAATTTTTTGCTTAGAATTTCTTGGTATTGCACGTTTAATAAATATGTTCCAGTTAACTTGTATTTATTTTATCTTGATGACGTTTTTATGAACTTGTTGCATAATCTAAGATAACAGTAAAAAAATAAAAACTCATAAATAAGCAAATTGTATGATAAACTTAGCAAATGGCTAAAATATTTATTTTACAAGTGCTGTTTATATTTGAAGCATAGCCATATATTCAGTTGATATTGATATTTCGAAGTCAAACATCTTTAAAAAATTTGCAGAATCAAAGGTAAGATTGTATAATTGATATAGCTAGCTCGTTAAGTTTCTGCCACTGAGCTCATGATAATAACTGAAGCATCCATAATATTGGAAACCAACAAAAGAAAACACATCGAACTATACTAAAGAGCTCGCTGACTTCATCACTTTGTTTCAGAATTAACTTATACAATAAATCAAATCAATCAATCTCATATATTTCTGATATGCAGACTGTGTCCAACAAGGTTAGGACACAGTATCTTGAGGTTTTCATACTTAGAACTAATATAGGAATAATACTAAAAAATAACATAAGAGATAATTGGCATTACGTTTACAGTGATCTAGTAGGGCAATGCCAGCATCTAAATAAGGAAATGATATTGACATTATTTTCCGTTGAGAGGAGCGTTTGTTTCACAGAGCTGGGGTGATTTTTTTTTTTTGTTTGTTTTTTGAGAGTATGAAATACAGTATACAGCCTAAAGTGGGCTAGGGTATTGTCTTGCGTGTTAGTAGTAGACGATACGGTTACAGGGATTAAAAAAAAAGAGGAGAAAAGTACGATGAAAATTTAGAATATATAGACCAGCTAACCATATTCAGGAGTGAATGAGAAACGGACATGTATTACAAGAAATAGCTAATGAAGATAATAATGGAAAAAAAACTTGAAATAAAATTTAATAGAATAATTATATTATTCCTCGCCTCCGCTGAAGTAGTAGTACACTGCTATTTTGGCCAAGACGTGAAATATCCGTGGATCATGGTCGGGCAAGCGCACCCTGTACATATATGGGTGATTTATATCCGGAACGACGTCGCCAGTGCCACCCCCCAAAAACGAGCATAGCGACCGTGCAGCACCTGACCCTCACGGATGCCCCGCTCAAAAAGGCGACCAGGTGCACATCATACGCCGCGCTTGTTCCACCGAAAATTTTTAATTGGGATGTTATTATAAGCTTTGCAGACCATACCTTCTCCACCACTGAAAATATTGATAACATTGCTAATGTGTGCCATGCTATAAAGACATTATTATCAATGTATTCAGAAGTTTAAGTCTCCGTTTCCACAACAAAGGCGATATCACAGAGTAAGAATGAAGGGACACAGCGTGTGACGATAGACAAGTAGAACCCATGCACGAGGGGGTTTCGACATAGGATCAACGCGCATGGGAACAGCAAGTCCCATTAAAATCCCGATTTATATCCCATTGATCAAAAGGAAGGTCTATGAAGGTGGTCGGCAGTTTTCGAGTAAAGTAAGCCTGTGGAATGCAGTAAAAACAGCTGCAGATTCTATTCCACCATCTGAATAGTCAAACCTGACAAAACCTGTTGATAATCGCTTTATATAAATCATGAAAATAATAATAATAACATGTATTTCTCCACAGGCGGGAGGTATTCCTGGATTATTATATTACAGCTTACATTAAAAATTGTGTGTACATTAATTTGTTGGAAATATAACAGTTACACATACACAACCCAATCTACATGGCTCAGTGCCACCACATACCAAACGAGTTACCCGGACTGGCTCCGCAATAGAGCTACCCAACAATCACGCTCGCGCGAGAAGCAAAGTAAGATATAATTGCTTCTACCAATATCAACATCACTGCTCGTTCACTTAAAGTAAGGCAAATGGAAAATGCAGTAGCTAATTGCTTCCCGAGGAAAGATCTACACGGTTTCATATATTTCACCTGATTGCTTAAATACTATTACATACAATTACATCCAATAGGTATGGCGGTACGGCTTCATTGGCTTCATACACCTTGTCGTTAAATTTACTTTGTGGTAATTAGCAAGTGCATTAAAAAAAAGAACGGTGTCACCTACTGGAACAAGATATTGGACGGAAGTTTACTACTAGGGACCTTCAGAGGCTTTTTGAGCATTGGCACTGCACTTCATTGAATATCATCGTATCATGAGCTGGAAGCGTGTCAGACGCTGAATGCAATAGTATCTATGTAATTACCTCCACCAAGGAGGTTATGTTTTCGTCATGTTTGTATGTCTGTCTCTCTGTCTGTCTGTCACCAAGATAACTCAAAAAGTTATGAACCGATTTGGATGAAATTTACAGGGATTGTTAGGTATGTTAGGAGAAACAGATGATTAACTTTTGGTGAAGAGATGTCCATCCGTTTGTTTGTTTGTTTGTCTGTGTCATTTTTCTCGAAGCCATAACTCAAAAAGTTATGAATGGATTTTGATGAAATTAACATGAGTTGTTAGGTATATAACAAAGAGTAGATGACCAAATTTTGGTAATGGTCCATTCGTTCATTCGTTCGTTTGTCACTGCTTTTAATTTTATGCTTGTTAGCACAATAACTCAAAAAATAATGAATGGATCTTTATGAAATTTATAGGACTTGTTAGTAATGATAAAAGACATAAATTATTAAGTTTTGGTGCAGATCGGTTGGTTTGTTTGCATGTTTGACTCATATTTGTCATAACTTTTGTTAACAGTATAACTCAAAATTTTATGAACGGATCTTCAAAAAAATTGAACAAGCTGTTATTAATATAAAAAAGCACAAATGATTAAATTTTGGAGTTTATGCAAAGAAAATTATGGTTTCAGAGCCAATTTAAAATTTTGCTACCGTTGGCTCACATGGCGGAGGTATGCGCTCTCAGAGTGCTCTAGTTACAAACTGAAATTTAAATTGTCAGCGACTGAGACGTTGAAGTCGTTTTTCACCTGTCCGGAATTTCAGTCCAATTGTTGCTCCGGATTATGAAGTTTCTTGGCATTTCTACTTTTTTGGATGGCACGTCTGCAACGTGATTTCAAGTGGTGACGCCAACGTTCCTATGAAGATCCATATAAGTGAAGCCTGGTGGGGTCAATTACGCGCACTATAATCGATGTAGCCTTAATTAAGATGGCTTTACTAGCTGGTATACAGTACATATATTTGGGCCCAGGTATACAACCGCTGATCTAAGAGAGTATTGGTTGCAGCTGTACCTCTTCACCGAGTTCGAGAACGATGACTACGTGGGCGCTTGCGGTGCAGTTCTGCTCTCGCGAGACTGGGCTCTCACCACAGCCAAGTGTATGCATGGGTAAGCTGCTCTGAAGGGCGTTTAAACTTCTTTTATNCCGAGTTCGAGAACGATGACTACGTGGGCGCTTGCGGTGCAGTTCTGCTCTCGCGAGACTGGGCTCTCACCACAGCCAAGTGTATGCATGGGTAAGCTGCTCTGAAGGGCGTTTAAACTTCTTTTATTACAGTCATAAATCTGTGCAATTATTCAGTGACACTTGCAGCGAGAAAATATCTTCTCAGGTCTTTAGAAATGAGACTCAAAATTTGGTACAGATAGCTTGGGAAAATCGCTCGACAAATCATCAGATACTCTTCTTGGACCCGCAGAAGCGAAGTCATGGCTACAGTTCGATAATTGTTATAACAACGCTAATACACTTAGAAAGGAAATAATAGCTTTATCGCAGAATTGACCAAATCTCGACTATTTGGCTATAAATTTCAATGAAAATTTCACAGAAAGTTAAACTTGTGTTACTTATAGTGTCTCCATATTTTCACACGACTAATAGTGCTGCTTCTAGAAAAATTATGATTTTTTCTTTAATTTTACTGCTTTCACTGAGCAGCGGTAATAGCTTCTTGACTAGAAAACAAACTATTCAAAGCTTTATATCAGCAAAGGAGCAAAACTAAACAACATAAATGAGAAAAATATTAATTAAACAATAAATCATTATTGAAAAGATCACAATGACTGAAAAAAGTCTTATTTTCCAACATGACCCCCCACCCTGACGTTTGATAACTTCAATAATCCTTGAATCCATACAATCAGCTAGTTTCATTATTGCAGAAAGTGGCACTGCCCTTGCTGCTGCAGCAACAGCATCCCACAAGACAGATTTTTTGTACTGCCTTCCATCTGCGTAAACTTCCCTTTCAGATGGGCCCAGAACTTTTCAATTGGGCTTACATCAGATGGTCAATCCTTCAGTTTCTCTCCATGTAATCCCCAAGAGTCCAGAAATGCTGTGGCAATATAGGCAGAGTGAGAAGGCGCATTATCATGCATGAAAATCAAGTTTCGAAGCAACAAAAGGGGTATGTCATCCAGCCATAGGACCAAGGCGTCCTTTAACATATGTCACAATATGATNTCATATTGATCTTCATGTATTTCCCTGTCCACTCCATCCTCAAAATTTTATGTTTTGTGGTCAGAGGAGGCAATTTCAGAGGGGATTTGGCAGAATCAATGGAGCGAAGGAAGTCATTTTTTGTTGTTTTAGGCACTTCAGGAAGCCCAGTAGCCGTAAAAATTGATTTACTTGTCTGCCCGGGTCTTTTACGTAGCTGACGAACCACATTTCTCATGTCTCTAACAGTAACAGTCCTTGAATGCTCAGGATCAGATCAATTTTTCCGTGGTGAATGGCCTTCAAGAATGTCGTCATTGTGTCAATATGGCACCCTATTTTTCGGGCAATAACATCAGAAGATGTGACTTTAGCAGTTTCTTTGATGATAACTTCTTTTTCTTTGTTACTTAGAGTTTTTCCACGTCCCATTTTAGCAGAATATACAAAAACCTATTATTGTCGTTCACCTCATAAGAGAAACAGTGCAAAGAGCTGTCAATTAGAAGACAAAGCAAAATGTAAATAAACTCAACAGTGTTGCCATAAGATGTCACGATTTCCTTGCAAGTTTCATGAAAATTTGATCCCACAAAAATGAGATATGGTCAATTTTGTGCTATAGCTAGTATTTCCGTTCTACATGTAGTAGTATCTTCAAATAAAGCGCTCTGAAAAAGCATACCTCTGCCAATCAAGCCAATGTTAACGAAAAGAATTGAAACTGGTCTTAAAGGTAGAATTTTCTTTTTATCATCACCAAAAGTTGATCTTTTGTAGGTCTTGACAGTAACAACAGCAGCTGTAATTTTTTTAAGATCCATCCGTAACTTTTTTTCAGTTATGTTCTGCCAAACATTAGTCAAACACACAAACATACCACCAAAATTTAGTCATTTCAGTCTATAGTGATCTATGGGCCACACCTTCAGGAGAAGACGCCTTTAGCTTATGAGTCGAGTTCAAGGTCAGATTGAATTTCCATCCCAAAACCAGGTTGAAATATACTGAATGTGGCGCAAGCAGTTTCCAGGAGCGCGCGGCGACTGGCCAGTTACCGAGTGCAAGCCGTCGCCCCGTAGCAGCGCTGTTGTTATTTCGAGTACTGTCCTATGTTAGAGAGCTCATAGTAGACACAGTGTTTTCCGAATATCACTGCATGCCGTAACGGAAGGTAAAATTAAAACGGAGGGTGTGTTGGAAAGGCTTCCAAAATCATTTGTTTTGATGTAATATGTAAAACATTATAAGTATGTGAAACTAGGTATATAGATCTATAATATTTTACATTAAAAAACAAAAGGTTTTTGGAAGCCTCTGAAACTCGCCTTCCGTTCAAATTTCACCCTCCGCTACTGTGCTATAATGGAGATAAATCACTACAAGCCTTTTACGAATTCTAACAAGTGATATAAATGCCGTGAAAATCCCTTCATAATGTATTAATATGTGCTACTGACAGATATTTTGACAAGGGTACAAACGGACAAGCAAATGAACTCTAAAATTTGTTTATTTGCTCCTAGTAATAACCCTAACAATTCCTAAAAATTTCATGAAGATTTTATATAACTTTTTGAGTTATGCTACGTAGAAGAAAGAGGCTGACAAAGAAACAAACGGTAGAACGGATCTTCACCAAACGTTCATCTGTTACTCTTAACATACCTAACACAGAAAAAAAGGATTGTTTGCCATCAAGCAAAATTAGTTAACTGTAAACTACCTTGTCGTTTGAATTTGCGTCAATGCACATTGTCGTTTGTGATGAACAAGAGCGTTATGATGAACAACAGTGTCGTTTACGATTAATTATTATTGCTTTGTAGCTAGAATATTACTTCGTGAGTGATAAGAAACCAGGTGTTTTTATCGTAAAGAACATACTTTTCTGCGAGTAACAATCCCTGTAAATGTTGTAATGATCCATTCATAACTTTTCAAAGATATCTTGATGATAAGCAATCCCGACAAACATATACCTCCTGCGGAAGCAAAAATAAAAATAATAGAAATACTATTATTCCAGAATGCAAGTCAATGAGTGCACATGAGTGCACAGAAAGAATGCAATGACTGTATTGTATTATTTTTGGGTTATAGGAAATGAATATGTTAGTAGAACATTACATATTGTTGAATGAAAGAAAATTCTAAAATGTTAATGTAGTGCATTAAATTACCTAAGAGACTTCCAATTTTTTTATCAGTGATATTTATATACATATACAACTGAGGAATTATCTGTGCGATAAATTTTTGGAGCAAAAAAAATACTGCATTTAAGTATGAAATGTAGAGTTTTGCTGCTAATCACCTTACATACTGAGTACATAATACCATAATCTTATTGTGCTGCTATTAGAATCACAAAATTGCAGATAGCTCCTTCACCACTTTTTTACAAGCTTACGAAATGTATAATTTTTTTCTGTCTGTCACTGTATGGATCTTTTGAAATGCATTCATTAACCACTTTAGCTATAGGCTCATAGTTTAATAAAATACCTCTGCTTCCCAAAGAAAATGAATATTTCTATCGCTTTCTAGCAATAACTTCTATTCATAATAGAAAGAGATAACACACTGAAGAAACATATGTTACAGAGCACGAACAGCCGTGGTGCTGGGCGGAGGGGAAGACTGGGTAGCCATGACAGTGGGTGACCAGGGACTACAGGTACCAGTTGTGGCTGTGGTCACACATCCTTTGTTTGACATCACGCAGGACCCACCCCACCACAACTTGGCTCTTCTTAACCTCAACTTTACGGGCAGTAAGTGTTATTGTCACCGATGGGAGAAAGGGAAATTACTGATATCTTGTTATTGATGCATGTAGCTACATAGCATGCAGTGTATAAAAGATTTAGCAGCGCGCTGCTAAGTATGGTGTTTACGACTTTTATCCATGCATTTTTCTAGCAGATTACATGCTAATTTGGCATCTGACGACCAATTTATTTCAAAACTATTAAATTACTGGGATATATGGAAGTAGAAAAAAAATGTTGCATATATCTCGCAGAAATAGGACCGTAAGATGCAGAAAAAAATTATCTATCATTAGTCCAGTGACAACTAGTCTATAAGGCTGTTGGCACTTGAACACACCTGGATTTCCAGTATGCTTCCCATTCCTCAAACAGTAAATACTTCAATTTTATTTGATAACGTATGGTAATGTTTAAGCATACACTAATGATCATATTGCCACTTTACCAAGGGTTTGCACTGGACATGAGGCCCGTTAAGTTACCTCCACCACTGCTGCAGTTCCTTGACCTCACCGGACGCACGGTCACTGTCTCAGGCTGGGGAGCATCGAGAGGTAAACCGAGTAGAGCTCTTCTGTTAAAGGGCATGTTCAGTTGGACGCCAAACTGAAGCTATTGATGCTTGAATTGTACGAAATTCGTGGGATCTACTGGTATTTACACTATGGAAACGAGTGCAAAGGACTCGTCGATGTTCTGGAAGGAACGTATTTTTTATGCACAGACTCTAAAATACGTATGTCAGATTAAGTCTGTGTTGTATCTACTACAGTGAAATTACGGAAACTCTTAGCAATTGTCAAATTGCTCCCGATATGAACTTTACGTTCTTGAGCGACCAAATAAAGAACGTCACCATGACTCACACAAAAAAAAACGTTTAACATATTAACGGCTTCGAAAGTATTCTCACAAATAATCCGATTTCCAGACAAATGACATCTACGCGAACACGGCATGGACGAATCTTTGGTGGTATGCTACCTCGACATGTAATCTCTCATCCTCATGTTTCCACTTTAACGAAAAAATACATTTCCTGAGAACATTCATCAGAAAGAATGGGTACCCCACCTTTTAGCTTGAAGGTATCTTCGAATCTTATTGCATAGAAACCACAATCCGGCTACTCCAGTTGCTCGTGCACCACGACAGGAAATTTACGTTCCGCTAACCTATATTGGATCCCTGCAAAAAATTGTGTAATATTTGAAACACACGAGTATATTACCGAACTTTTATCTAAATTCAGTCTAAATTTGTTCCAATGAAATCATTTGCCGCAAAATCACTCGTTAAATTTAAGGACACTCTACCACCCGATCTACATTCGATGATTATTTATAAATTTCAGTGCGATGTCGGTAAAGACTCGTATATATACATAGAAAGCATCATCAAGCAGTCCAAAGTCCGCTTTTCTCAACATTTAGGCGCATCCTTCCGAACTAACGGACTCCTAACCCATATAAACCGCATTCTAGCTCTTGTGATCACTGTGAACACAATAACCACTCACTTCATTTTCGTAAATTTCCCATAGCAAACACTGCGCAGACTCAGTTCGGCATACGTACCTTATAATCTATATTGATGCAAATTGAACACTCCTCCCAAGATATCGACCACTCCTCCGCACCCGTTTCCATAGTGTAAACGCCCGTAGATTGCGACAAACGAAACCTACTCAACTCGTTCTTCGTTGTTGCCCTAGCAATAGCTGTTAGGATTTGCTCTAAGCAGTTTTAGGTTTCTTCTACAACCTTTTTGTTTTACCTAGGCCAATATAGGTTTACACTGACACCTTTGCAGAAGTATGGAATTTTCAAATTATTTCAGAGCTATCGTTTATAAAACAGTTCAATGTACATACTTTATAATTTACAAACCTTACTGATGATACTTTTTTATCAAAACTCCAGGTCTAAGAGGTTCATAAATAATACCATATCGTTCATTTTATTAATGATAATTTAAAATTAATTTTATTTTTATCGTTCTAGCTACCGTTTTGCTTATTCTGAAGTTGTGATTTCCAAGTAATACACCAGGTTCGATCACTGTAAAGTATTTTGTCGGAGAAGTCCCAGATCAAAAGGAATTAGAACTTTTTGAGAGATATTAACAAAAGCTTTAAATTACAAAAATTACATATTGTACTGGCAATTGGCGATGCCATCAGTTATTTCAGGAAAAGACACAACACAACAACTGCTATAATGACTAATGATTGCTATACAAGCGTTTGATTTCTTTCGTTTAGCTTGGGCATCTCAATAAACAACTTATCTTTTCTACGTTGGGAGGTTAGAGTTTCAGTGCAAGCTTCAGGTTTCCTACAAGCAGAGATACATTCTTTGCATGATTTTACGACCTTAATCGCTTTATCACTTCCTTATCTGTTTATCACCTTGAAGTGGATAGGAAGGCATATAAATTGAATACAGCTAGGTAACTACATCAGAGTGTCAAGTAATGGTAGGTAGACAAAATAACTTCAGCTAAAGGTCACTTTACGCTATGTAGCTTTTTTTTCTCAGTACGGCTTTTGCTCTTAGGGATGCTTCTCCATATCGCGGTATTTTCAGTCTCAACTTTGATACTTCCAACTTTGTGTTATGATTCTACTCTTAATTTTGCATACTAAATAAAAAAAACTTGCCGTTCATTTTTGTTCTACGCAGAGAAGAGGAACATTTAATTCTGAGTTGAGTGAGCTCGCACATACATCTACGCTTCCTGAATCATCCTAGAGCAAGAGATCGTTGAGAGAGAAACTTGAAGTTTTTCTAGAAAAGGAGGAGCAAAAAATAGGGAGTATTGAACGAATACTCATGCATCGTATGCATGTAACTCTCGACTTTTACGAGAGATGGGGACCGGATGAAATCGTAATACTAGAGATACGTTCGTATAAGGCGAGATAAGGTCACATATAGTGTTGCCAAATGACATCTGGGTGTTCCTGCTAGATTCTCGCAAAAATGCTTAAAATGCTAAACCTCTTTACGCTGCAGAAAACTATACTAGAGCAATATTTTACAAGAAAAATTGCGTTTTAAATTACATTTCAATGAAATTTTATCATAACACAAGGACATATGCTGCACATTTAAATCTGTAGAGCTACTTAAGGGTAATATAGATTCAGTGTTTTTTATTCGTTGATAAGAACTTTCAACAACTTTTTAATATTTTTACAGTGCTAAGTTTCTTCTTAGCATTCTGTGACCACGTGACAAAACACTGATAGGAGCATTTTGTTGTGTTCAATTTTTCTATTAATTATACTAACTTCTGAGTAAAAGTTTGCTTTAATGCTACACTTCTATCATATTTGCTTTACTGCTACACTTCTATCAAATTTGCTTTACTGCTGCACTTCTATCAAATTTGCTTTATTGCTGCACTTCTATCAAATTTGCTTTACTGCTACACTTCTATCAAATTTGCTTTACTGCTGCACTTCTATCAAATTTGCTTTACTGCTACACTTCTATCAAAATTTGCTTTACTGCTGCACTTCTATCAAATTTGCTTTACTGCTACAATTCTATCAAAATTTGCTTTACTGCTGCACTTCTATCAAATTTGCTTTACTGCTGCACTTCTATCAAATTTGCTTTACTGCTACACTTCTATCAAATTTGCTTTACTGCTGCACTTCTATCAAATTTGCTTTACTGCTGCACTTCTATCAAATTTGCTTTACTGCTACACTTCTATCAAATTTGCTTTACTGCTACACTTCTATCAAATTTGCTTTACTACTACACTTTTATCAATTACTGGCAAACTATATTTTTGTCCAGTAGATGGGTCTATTACCTGCAAAATTCTTCACAGCGTCTGTGTTAGTGCTTTTTTTTATTAGAAAACTTCTAGGGTAATAAACTGAGCTACTTCATTTCTTCATTTAAGCAATAACACATTTTTAGGCAGATGCGAATAGTCAGAATAATTTGGACTGAAATAAAGTTGAAGTTTTAGAAAACGCTGATGGCTTTTGACATGCGATTATAAAACAATTTTTCAAACTTTGTAAAGAATTTATTTAGGTGTGTAATGTCTATTGTTCAGTTTTGTGGAATGTTGGTATAATCTTACCTGCCACATTATATCGCAGAGTTCTAAAGTTTAATTAAGTTTGTATCGCAAGTGTCGATTTTGGTTAAGAAATTCTGCAGTGTTAGCTTTATTGTACACTCAGGAGGAAGAATCCTTTTACTACATAAACACAATACACTATATTGGTATGTTAACACTCCATTACTTAACATGATCTCACCCATGGCTACATTAGACAAGCTTCATGGCAACAAACTTCCACCGGACGTGAATTGTAGGATTTGTGATTTTAGGAACAATGTTGGATAAATGTGTTCGAAATTTCTACATTATTGCACTAACTTCTAAGAAATAATAAAATATGCCAAAAAAAACAGCTAAATATTCTGTTTTGAAGCTGTTTTTCCTGCTAGATGCTAAAACAAAATTTATAATGTTAAATCTTTGAAAATAATGCTGAATGTAGCATTAAAAATAGTAAATTGGCAACACTGAGCAACTATGGCGTTCAACGAAACCTATGTTTCAAACATGGACTGTACTAAGTATACGCGGAAAAAATTTTTCTTTATTCTACAACAGTATAAAGGAAATATATACAAACGCAATTGATAACATGCCTATTAACTACTCAAGAAGTTAGTGTTATACAATAAGCAATGCTTAATAATACATTACTCATCGAAAACGTTTAAAATACAGGACAAATCGTAATGTTGGAGAGTAGGGAACACATTTCGTTAAATTTGAGATAGGTCCGCAAAATTACGTTCGTGAAAGTAGAGAGCGTAAAAGTCGAAAAACGTAAAAGTCGAGAGTTACATGTGTATGCGCCAACCTACTGGACATCAACGGCCTGGATTTTGCTTTACTAAAGTTGTGACTGAGCTTTATGATGAGGGTATTGTTACTCAATGAGATTGTACCATCTATTTATTCAAGGACGGCTCGAGAAAAAATAGGGTTGCAAACATTGTGTGCTCCGTTGAAATGAAAAAGGAACAAGTTAACTTTAAAGCAAATACAGTACATGAAATATATCATGAATTATCTGGTAGTAAATTGAAGGAGAGAGCGAAATAGCTGAAGACTCGAGAACACACGGATTAGATAAGATTAGATAGGCGGCAGTATACGAACCAAGAGGCCCATCCCCAAAGAGACACCGGAACTTACGCCCCGGCTCTCTATGAACTATTGTCATTAAGTTAGTAGGATTACGCATTTATTATATTGTCCTAGGCATCTCTACTAGCAATCGAAGGAAAGCAAAAGGAAGGAACACATAGTATATCTATAGAAACGCGGGACTCCCGTCCAAGTTGGACCAACACACAAGGTGAAAGCAAGTCGGGAAGAAAGAGGAAGAACAGATAGAGTATAGTCAGCAAAGTACTAAATCAGGAAGGAAGCAAGCAAGCAAAGTCGGGCTCGAAAGAGACATCCCTATGGCCTAGCTAATGCGTAGATCAGCCTACCCATTCCCCCTGGGTCGCTGTTCCCATTAACTCCGAATGGGCGAACCTGATTAACGTACCTAGGGTTGCTTGCCCATTCTGGGCTCCCAGGAGAGACTGCCAAATCTATCTTTTTAGTAGCTCATTCACTAATTTCGAACTTGGTACACAGCACAAAATACGTCACACCATAGGTTATTCTATGAATATAGGCATCACTTGTAAAGGACGGGAAAGAAGAAGAAAGACGAAATAAACTTTAAGGACGAAAAACTAGAAGAAAGACCGAAAGAAACAGAAAGACATGTGTATGAGACAGACACTACAATTTGGTGAGGGCTCAGCGGCTGGCAGCTGTTCTGTCCAGGTACGCTCTTTGCTTCCTGGTTCTGTCTGGAGAGGATTCTTCTTCTCCAATGTTGGGGTTGAGAACTGCGGCAACATCATGTATAGCGGTCCTGAACAACGTTCCACATATTCTCGGCGGACATCAGACCAAAGTGATGCCTATTACGTGTATTTTTTGTCGATAGCTCACTTTCTGTACAGCTAAACGTTTAATTGCTGGTATTTCAATATTATTGCATTTGTCAGATTCCTACAACCTTGTGTACAAAATGGAAAGGATTCACAACTAAAAATGTTGATAAGGCTGACTATTATCAACTTTCCAGGTCACAGCGAACTGCTTAGCTCCAGACTGAAGTCAGTTCAGCTACAGGTCCTCCGGAACCTGGATTGCGCTTTGGCTTATGGCGAAAACTTCCTCACGGCTGACGTCTTTTGTGGCAAAGGCAAATTTTCCAGTACTGCTGGTATCTGCAAGGTAAGATTTTTTCTGTCTTTGTATCATTTGTACAATTTGTCCCTTGCGTTGCTGATGATTTCGGCTACTTATAGCGAGTACGATTATAATTTCGGCGAACGCGAGAGCGCAGCACAATGGCTCGCAATTAGCTCACTGACACAACTTGCTCGGTAAATTCACTGTTATATTTTTGGGATCAGAATAAGTGGGAGTTGAGCTAACAGGATAATATTTTCAAATCACTAAATAGCGACTGTGATTGCATAATTTCTGACTGGATGTGTGTGTGTAACTGGACGTTCGATAGCTTGCGGCTCTGATAAAACCAGAGCCCAGATTTACTATCATTTACAATATTGTAAAACTTACGATGTTATACCTGACAACGACGATACAATCTTGTATTCTATGTGCCTTGTGATTGTAAGTAACAGCTCACTACTTTAGCCAATAAACGGTCACTTAAAGTCTTCCATTTACGAAAAACCAATGGAGTGGGTTTGCAGCTTCCACTCAACGTACAACCAATCCTCAGTTGGATTAAATCAGATTTTGGGTTTTGTTTACACGTTAAGATTCGAGAGTTGTAACCACTTACAAGGGTCCCCAAGGTCTACTAAAGATCAATATACTTCACAAGATTCTCTTACTTGTCTTCTACGTTTCTCACAGAAAAAAGTTATTTTTGCAACCGCGAGCGTCGACGTAGTTAGTCGAGAGACAAGATAAACGGGTTACAACATTGCAAGCAGCTTGATAAATCTGGCCGGAGTTACAGAGCAGTAAGTCGAGGCACAATATGAACTGATGACGTAAAACACTGTAAGCAGCTTGATAACTCTGGACCCAAGTCTGGTTTTCACAGTTCTTGGTCTGCGACCACCAAGAAATGAGACTAGAGGCCGGATGTCCAAACACCTTGTAAAGTTACAAGCACCTTAACTGTACAGCTGCAGGCACGAATGCAACCATGTAATTGCTGAAGTTTTACATTTTCACTCCTAAATTTAACATATGAGTCTTTCTATTATTTAGGTATGAATAGGTTGAAGATTCAAACCACTTTGATCATAACTTTGTGAAGATCACTATAAGAAAGTGACAAAATCTGAGCCACGATATCGGTAGTTTTTCAAAGCTCTGTGCAGTTTACGTTGCCGTAACTTCACAAGGCGTTTTTGCATCCGGCCCAAGCACTGTACTGTGGTAAGATATCCGGGTTCTACAGGACTATTACTTTTAGAACTATATATGCAACTAGGCTCATATGACGGGATGAAATCAAAAATGCAGTACCTTTGTGTTTTTATCTTCGATAAAATTGACCATAAAACGCTGTGCTGCAGAAGTGCACATATCACTAACGATGGCATTACTGTTGCAGGGGGACAGCGGCGGGGCCGTGACCTACACCGTGGGCCTGTCTCAGTATCTGGTCGGGGTGGCAGAATTTCGGGACAGTTCGTGCAGCGCTGACGCCCCCAGCGGCGCTGTCAACGTCATGAACCACATGACGTGGATCTACGCTGTTACAGGACTGCGCTAATCAATCGAAAGAAGAATAAAAACGAGAAAGGAGAAGAAAAGATAGAATGGGAGAAAACGGTGAATGGTTGGAAAATAGGGAAAGAAAACTCTTCCACTGAATCGCTTCCTACAATTGAAGGAAGACTGAAGCTAAATAAGTAAACATATAAAGAAAAAATTAAAAACCACCGAATGCACAGGTTCATAGGGATGGAAAAAATTAACATACCCAAAGATGAACAGAGAACTCATATAATTGGTTAAAGCAACAGAAACTTAATTTCGGCAAGGTAATATTTTAATTAAAAAATATGATGTAAAAGTTCTTTATGTTAAACGTTTTTTCTTTCAAAATGAACAAAAGTTTTTTGTTAAATTTCAGTTTATTTACATTATAGTTTCGTTCTTGTAAATTAAACATAAGTTCACGTAGCAAAATAAAAACAGCTGTAGTTCCTACGCACTTCCCAAAACTCGAACTGTTTTTGACATCTTTCCAAGCATATGTCTAACCTATAGATTTACCGAGGGTCTAACTCATTCCAGGGAATTTTTAGTGACTTATTCAAACAATTACTGCAAAACTTCCTGTACACTGAGTAAAGATCCATTTCCAGAATTTTTGTATATCTTCTCGAAGAAATTGAGTCATGGCTGTTGGGACAACTCAGCTTGCCTTGGGAAGAGCACCAGAGAAATGGACAGGCCTAAGAAGCCTCGTAGCACAGCAAGAATAAAAATCCGACAAAGCTATGAATTACGCGATAGAAATTAAGCAACTCGCTACGTAGGATGCGCAGTTTTAACTTAATTGCTACTAATTCCAAAATATAACTTTTTTCCTGCTATTATTTATTTTATTTCATATTATTTATTCTTCTTCGTTCCCTCTTTCTTCTGTGTAATCTTTTGTAACTATTAGCTCTATGCAAACTCATTTATATACAGTAATTGCAAATCCAGAGGTTGCAAGAATTTTTGTGGCCTAACAAATAAGATTGCTAATTGCTAAGAAAAACAAGGGCAGAGTGAAACAAGATGCTGCCAATCGCGTTTTACTTATGAAGTTACAGAAATTAAATTCATAAATTTTACATAAGATAATGATTTTTCAAAGAGAACAAAGAAAAGGAACGCACGCATCAACTGAATTTGGAAACTAATTCAAATAAGTGCTGCCCGCAAAAACAAACATTTATTAATGTCTCTAAGCTTGATGGCTAGAAGAGGAACAGCAAAAGAAAGCAGCAGTAAGAGCAGAAAATCAACGAAACAGTGCGGGCACAAACAACAAACTAATGTAACTCTCTTATTCATTCTAAGCCTGCTGAACAATGAACAACAACGACGGACCTATTGATATTCAGTTAAAACTCACCTTTTACCTCAACACGATATCCACTATTATCCACGTTACAGTATGTACTGCAAGTTCTGCCGTATACTAATTGACACGTTGCAAATGGATAAGCAGAGTTTCAATGATATTGTACAGAGTATGAAATGACTAAAATGCCACAAGCTTATAACACTTCCTGTATATTCTGAAAGAAAAAATAATCTATGAACCCCACTTTTGTAATTGTCACAGTCAAACACTTTGCACACTCCCTTGTGCACCTGGCTAATAAGAACGCTCCTTGCAGGCTATTTACAGTCACACTCAATAAAAGGTGCTTCAGCTTTGTAAATGAACTTACAGTAACTGAGAGATACAATACGAGCCGGGCTTTCAAGCTTGCATCTACCTAGATAAATCTGAGCCAAGGTTTGCTGTTCGTTCTCGTACTTCCCACCTGCCCTTGCTATTCTTTTATCGTTATTTTTGCACCTATATTTTTTCGATTCAATAACGATAAAAATTATTGAATCATAGCACAGAACTGTACAGAAGCAACAGCCTTTGTTTCAGTGTTGGATGCAAATTAAAAAAAAATACTATCCTTTCTCTAATTGACGGACTGAAAAACTGGAAGTGATGCTCCGGTAAATCGAGACTGTCCGTTTGTGCAAGAAGATTGTTAACCCAGGAGTAAGGCCATTGGAGCAACTCTGGTCACTAATGAGCATATGCTAAGTGCCCAATAACAACGACGGACTGAAATAGAACAGCATTCATAGAAAGGAAAGTAAGCGAATATGTAAAAATGCAAGCAGCGAGATCAGCCGGCGCTCGTGATTAAGGTCATTACATTTTTTATGCGAATTTTTGCGGTTGCATTTCTAGTCCGCTGCAAATCGAAGTTCCGTCGAGTATACACCTATCCGAAAGGACGCAAGCGACAACAGCACTCATTAAGTGATGTTCTGTGCTTCTGTAAGTCTCTTTACAATTCGGTTAGTTCAATAAATAAATAAAAGTCATTTTAATAGATTTTGGGGGACTTGATGGACAGCCTGAATATAACTCGATTTCAGCCTTAGATACAACATAAGCAGCTTTCGGGCGTTCTTGCCCCTAAGCTTGTAGTGATATTCTGGCGCCCGATACGGTTTGGAAATTTTCCCCGCTGATGGCGTACTGGGAATATCAACTCTCATTCCCACGGGTACGGTGTCGCTCTATCTCGCCAACTACCGACCCAATACGGTGACACCCATTTTTGTCGAATGTGTTGAAGAAATTGGTCTTTTGTAAGCTGTGTCGTTTTGTTCAGGCTACGGGTTTGCTGCCTGCTCGTCAGTTTGCGTACAGAACTGGTTTGGGTTGTTGTGACGCACCGTTTTCGGTGTCCCACCATTTACAGTCTGCACTGGATTATGGATCTGAGTCACGCCTTGTTCAGGTGTGCTTTAGCGAGCCGTTTGGAAGGGTCAACCACAAGGAGCTATTGTACAAGCTTCAACCGTTAGGTGTGGATGGTAGGGTTCTGTCAATCATAAGTGATTTTGTTTCTGAGCGCCAATGCAGAGTGTGTCGGTCGACAGTTTTTTGAAGTGCGGTGGAGTATGGCGTCACTCAGGGTATCGTACTTGGCCCGCTGCTGTTCGTTCTGCATACTAGTCACGTGCTCTCTTCGCTGGAAAACACGATGATAAACTATGCCGACGATTCCACTTTGATAGCAGTGAAACCTACCAACCGTATGCATAATGCTGTCGCCCAGTCCCTGAATAGGGATTTGTCACGCATAAGTGCATGGTGCTCGGTCTGGAATCTGAAGCTGAATGCCAGAAAGACTAAGTCTATGATTATCAGTCAGTCTCGGACACTTTCACCGCAGCATCCACATCTGAAGATAGATGACGCTTTGCTTCAGGAGTCTAAGTACTTGGAGATTTTCGGTGTTGTTTTTGATGAGAAGCTTACTTTTGAACCTCATACCAGGCGACTGGTATCAAGTGCTTCTGTAGGAGTGAGCTCCTGCGTAAAGCGAATTCTGTGTTTGGTGAAAGTGAGGTTGTCCGTAAATACTTCTATACTTTTTTTTTGCCTGAGTTGGAGCATTGCTCACCGGTCTGGACTTCAGCTGCTGACAGTCACCTGCGTCTGTTGAACCGACTTGTCAGTTCAGCCAGCAGGCTGCGCGCTGAAAACAATCTGGTGAATCTGCCCCATAGGAGAGGGGTGGCTGAACTCTGTGTTTTTTATAAGGTGTACAACAACGAGCGATATTGGTTGTACTCTTCTGTCCCTGCCCTCAAAGTCTGGCGGTGGGCAGTAGGGTGGAGCGAAAAAACAAACTTTCGAAATAATTTTTCCAATGGTGTGATTTTGTTGCCATGTTCTATAGGATTGATTATGTTAAAAGGGTTTTCCAAAAATCTAGCATCTTGAGTGGCCCCAAGAGTGTTGAAAATTCTGAATTTTATACATTTTTATTAATATTTTGGAATTAAGTAATGTGCTGGATGGTCAAAACATTCATTTACACATTTTTTTAAAGTTGATTACACAACTATACGCAACTACACTAAACTAAAGAACGTACTATAAGCTCCATAACAGTTATTAAAAATCTATGAAATTTGCTAAAAAAAGCATATAAATGTTATTAGCATGATACCACCTGAAGATGCTTGCATAGACATTGCAGACTTGAGTATGTTATTAGTATTATGAATTATTACAATAATTTTGGTATTGGATGTAGCTTCACACATTTTAATTATGATATATAGATGATTGCATTTTAGAAATTTTACAAAATTTAATATTCATGGAGCACCTTAAAATATTCATCTACACTTCTGTAATTTTAACATGATTGTTTTGAGGCACTTTGGCAACATAATATCTCTATTGGAAGTCACATTTCAAAAAAAGTTGCAGAACCCCCTTTTTCGCTCCACCCTAGTGGGCAGGTACTGCCGTTGACGCGCAGTCTTTCACGTTGGAGGATGTTGGATACCGAACTAGTCAGTTGCGTCGGTGCTTCGTGCCCTGGTGTGTAAAGGTTTGGAATTTATTGCCAGAATCGGATTTCGGTCGTTTTGACCTGCAGACGTTTAAGTCAGCTGTTAATGGCTTTTTGTTGGATTTTCTTTAACAACGTTTCGAGCTTCCCTGTATTGCAAACTGCTGCATTTTGGTTGTATTACACCAAGATAAAAATCAATGAAACTTCTGCGCGATGCAGCTAGTATTGTTTCTGTAGTAAGCCTGCTACTGTTCCAGTCCTACCCACTTCCAGTTCGCTGCATTGGCCGTCCTATACCGGAAAGTCATGCCTTAAACCGGAAATACTACCATTTGGTCGGATTACATTCTACTGTTTGCAGTCCGGGCAAATCAAGTCAAATGAGCTTGGCTTCGATCGACTCGGACGACCCAGTCGAACGAGCCCTTACAAACCAAAATGACTGCACAACTTTTTGAATTTCCATTCACTTAAAACTTAAAGAGATATCTAAAGATTCACTAGAGATACCTAGCCAAATTTCAGCTGACATAAAGGACAAAATATTAATGCATAAATGTTTTGGTAGACTCCCGAGTACCGTTAATAAGGAAGCAACAAAAAGGCTCAGTTCGTACTGTATGCGCTGATCAAGTATCTGTAGTGCGAATCTACTTGTACAGGCGAACTTTGAGGCTTAAAGACAAATTAGGCACAAGAAAATTGTTGGTCCTCGTGTATGGGCCGTCAAGCGACCATTTTCAGCACGCGCATATTTTACAGAAGGATCACAAGAAGGGCCAGGGCAGTTTGGTCGTGTTGTCGACATATGATCTTCGGGAGACATCTTCTCTCCATTGGCCCACTTCCACTCTCCCGAACTCGAGTCGTACTCGAGAGTCGTCAAAATTTCTGATAAGTAGTTATTTGACAGGGTTCGTATGGATAATTTAGTACAATTAAAAAAAAGAATACGCTAACATGAATGGGTTTCTTACACAGTGAGATACTCACTGCGTGAGAAGCTCAATGACAACAGTCTTTGCCTGGACACTGGAGCAAACGCTGTTCTGTTATGAATGGGATATGGATACTAGGTGACCCGGGAGACTACAATCCTAATCCTAATCTATTTGAAGTAGCGTCCATCACATAAGGAACTGAAGCAGCGATTGGCCGCATGCTGTAAACACGTGCGTTATTGTACCATGGATACACAGCATATAAAAGCGGACCACTCAACTACACCCCAGCCCTACACAGCTCAGAGACGTTATTGAACAGACCAGATGATAAACTGAAAGTTTACAATGGCAGACAATGGACTTGCTCTTATGTCTCACCTGTGCGGATCAGTGACGTTGCGGAATTGACTACTGACCTCCATTGTATTCTGGCTTTTTAGCATTGTCTTCTCGAGTCAGTTGGTGGGCATTGAACGCTTCGCAATTTCCTCGGACATCATTGAAACCCGGGAAGTAGGTGACACAAGCGTCCAAGTTGATGTCGTAGTACTTATCGCGGTCAGAAAACGCTGTGGGAGTACGGGCTGCCCAACACCAGTGAAAGATTCAAGAGACAGCAATACTGCAGTACGTTATTGCAATACAGCACTGGATGCATGATAGGATGCAAAGGTGACATATGAATATTAAACGACGTTAGGATAATAGAATGCTGTACGTATATGATAGGATATTAGAGCAGGATTTTAGGATCCTGTTAAAGTTGAACAATAGGCAAAGCACTGCAAAGCCCGCTGTAGACGATAGCCTTATGACAGTGACACTAAAAATGAAAGTCTCGACGTATGTTTTGTCTCGGTCTTGCAAGCGTCGACCACACAGAGGCAAGCATCAGCTGCATTGAAGTTTCTTCCTAAATAGTTTTAAAAGTCGATAAATGAAGTGCATCAAGTGCAATAATATCTATCTATGAACTGGTCTTGTTTATTTGTGTCTTGTTTGACACATCTTCTTCACAATTACACGAGAAGAAATTCGAGGTATGCGGGGTTGGCAGTGGCATTCTTTCCATAGATTTGCTCTTTAATTCGATTGTATCTATGATATGGAAGTTGGGGCAGTGGCATTCATTTCCTGGATTGGCTCTTTAATTCGATTGTATTTGTGATACGGAAATTGAGGGGGCGGTAGCATTCTTTCTATGGTATAAAAAATAAATCCGGCATTTCTTTTTCTACGAAGTACCGAAAAAAGCGGAAGCTGTATTCATGACGGAGTAAAGTTTACTTGGGTCCCCAGAAATTTCTAACGTGAGTTCCTATTGAGATTTCCTATCGAGAGTACGTACTGTGAGCAACTATTATATTCATATTCCGCGCTGTGTTATCGTCGATTAATTTTGAACGTCGATCTACCTATTCAAATTTACCTCACAGTCATGCCTCCAATTTTTTTCTTGCCATTCGTTTTCTATGAGACGACACGTCACTGTGTTTCTGCCAATGAGTTGTGCGATTTGGTTACTTTTATTAGATTCTTCTGACTGGCGGCTCTCGATTGCCCCGCTGGCCGTCAGGCAGCCGGATCTGTATCACACAAGGTGCAAGTTTGCCGTCTTCGTGCCAGCCCTGTTTCTGCAGCACTGGTACGCATGAGTCTGAACACTGGACATTCTGGGTGATGGTAAGTGATGGTGATCGTGTACGCGCGATGCCGGTGCGTGTACGCAGTGCCGACTGTGCCGTGACAGTTTCGACAGTGTTTTCGCTGCAAGCACGGTGAGAGGGTAGCGCTGCTCTCTAAGCAAGCAATATGGCTGCAGACTCCCCTATCCACCAGAGAGTCTTACGAACAGTTGAAAATAGTGCCGAGTTTTCTGATGAATGGGACTTTCAGTGGCCAGATGCCTACAAACAAAGTTTACGTTATGGCGATAAAGCATGTAGATTGACTAATTTTAATTTTGTAGAAGACAGTAAAGAGTTTGTTGAGCAGGCAGGAGGAGTTGAGTAGGCAGGTGGAGTTGAGTCATATGAACAAAAGGTAATTGATTTCAATAAAATGCTGTCAGAAAAGTTAGTTTCCTGCAAGTCAGAGTGTACCGAAAGTGCACTTGATGTAAACATTAAAACATTCAGAGCAGTAAAGAACACGTCACAGGTCTGTTCATTTATAGCAACTGCTGGCTCTTCGGTATATAACACATCTGGGGCTTTAAAGAGGAAAATTGCTTGCCAGCCCACAAGCATCGCAAGACGACAGAATGGTCACCCTAAAGGAAAAGCCACGCTAATGAGGGGTCGCATTATCAAGCGTAGAAGAAACTTGGGCGAAAAAAATAAATTAAACTTACCTAATGTTAAAATTCACTAATTAACTAATTATTTTATAACATTCTATCTACAATATTGTTTTTGAAAATGTTTATTTTCAAATATAAGTTGAAATTTAAATGTGTTTATCATTAGTACCTGTTGATGCTCTCGTGGGACTTATGACAACAAAGTGGTAAACACCTTCCCTGTTATATAGTTATGTGTTCCATATTACTG
>LQNS02278082.1:1230158-1241682 GCA_001587735.2 Parhyale hawaiensis
AACTTCAATGACATTGCCCATTTCTTTTAGAGACATGATATTTTATCACAAACAAATGTGATCAACTATTTAGCCTCTTTGCCGGAAGTAAATGTGCAACAGTCATTATTATTGTAATTACTTATCTACTATACAACAGTATTATATAGGAACAGAGTTGTATCCACATGAATTACATGATTTTTAACCATATGAACTAGTAAAACTATTAAATTCAGTTGTAAATACAAAAGTATCTAGAAGTGTATCTATGTATAGATACTTTTAAGTATCTAGTATCTTTATCTAGATACATTTGTAAAGTTGTATCTAGTATCTGTATCTAGATACATTTTAAGGGTGTATCTAGTATCTAGATACATTTTTTTTAGTATCTATGCCCAGCTCTGCTCATATATATAAAATAATTGAAAATCCAAATATCTAAAGGATTTTTGTGGCCTAGCAAATGAGATTACTGATAGGTAGGAAAAACAAGGGCAGATTGAAACAAGATGTTTCCAATCGCGTTTTACTTATAATGTTGAAGAATTTGAATTTATAAATTTTACAAGAGATAATGATAGTTCAAAGAGAAGAGACACGCCTATATCAACTAAATTTGGGAACTACTGGGATTCAGGAAAGCTGCCCCGCAGAAACAAACATTAATTAACGACTCCAAGCCAGATGGCTAGACGAGGAACATAAAAAAATCAGCAGTAGGAGCAGAAAATTAAAGAAACAGTGCGGTCACATACAAAAGCTTTACTAAGCCACTATCTTAATTAAATTTGTTGGAGAACAGGACAAGCTAATGCAACTCCCTTAATCATTCCAAGCCTGCTGAATAGTGAACAGCAGAGACTGAACTATTCATACGCAGTTAAAACTTTCCTTTTCCCTCAACACGATATCCAGTATTATCTACATTGAGGTATTGTAAGTTCTGCCATACTAATTGACACGTTGCAGATGGAAACGCATCGTTTCAATAACATTTTATAAAGTATGGAATAACTAAAATAATGTGCTTAGATATACTAATGTCTCAAGCTTGTAAGGCTTCCTGTACACTCTGAAAGAAAAAATAATCTATGAGACTCACGCTTGTAATTGTCACTGTCAAACATTTTGCATACTTTCTTGTGCACCTGGCTAATAAAAACGCTCCTTGCACGCAGCTTGCCCTCTCACTCACCAAAAGGTGTTTGAACTTTGTTAATGAACTTACAAGCGGTAACTGAGATATACAATTGAAGCGAGCTTTCAACCTTGCATCATCTTCGAAGACCTACATAAATATGTGTCCAGTTCTGCTGTTCATGCACGTACTTCCCACCTGCCCTTGCTGCTTCTACATCGTTCTACTTTCAACTATATCCCTGTCGATTAAAAGAGCAATAAAAATTATTGAATCATTGCACACCACTATACAGAAATAACAATCTTTGCTTCAGTTTTGGCAGTAAAGTAAAAGGAAATACAGTAATTTCTCTCATTAATGGAATGAAAAACTGGAAGTGTGCTCCGGTAAACTGACTGTCCGTTTGTGACAGGTTATTTTCACTGGAGTAAGACCATCACAGCAACCTGGATCACTAATGAGCATAGGTGCTAAATAACAACGAAGTACTGAAATAGAATTGCATCGAAATGTAGAAGAGGGATCAAGTGAATATGTAAACATGCAAGCAACGACACCAGCCGGCACCCCTGATTGAGAATATTACATGTTTCCTGCGAGTTTTTGCCGTTAGCAGCAGAAGTCCGCTGTAGATCATGTTCCGTCGAGTGTACAGTAATAGATAAGTGCACGAGTAACAGCTGCCCTTATAAAGGGATGTTCTGCGTTGTCGCAATTTTTTTTACAATCTGGTCTCTTCAGTCAATAATTTTTGTCTTCGATACATAAATGAAACTCAGAGAAAAAACAAGCTAAGTAGCACGAATAGGAGAATGTCTATATTGCTGAGTTCAGGGTTACCAACTGCAGGTCGGTGAGAAAAGTAGCTCTAACAAAGAACGCTACTAGCCGTTCGGTTACAATCTGCTCTTCGCGTTGAAGTCAAAACGACTTCAAGTGAGCTCTGCTGTTATCAAGGTAACCAGTGCGCTACTACTGACAAGAAAACAAAGCGTAAAACATTTTTACGGAACTGACCACCGCGGCAGATCGTTTTGGGCCACGAGGCGTTCTATTTTTTTCTATATTATTATTGAAGAGCTCCTACTATTATGTTCACTAGCTTTATGCCTCCGTTTCCCACGGGTGATGGTGTAACGCCTCGAGGCGTTCTGGTGTTGAAATATGTTTTATTTTCAAGGCGCTTTATTTTCTATTTTTGCCCTATAAGCTGCATGGGACGTAAAACCTTGGCTTGGAGGCCATAGCTTAAAGAGAAAGGCCAACACGACAAAACATTGCCTCCTTGGCGCAGGTGAAAATAGCAAAACACTGAAACAGTACGGTAAATAAACCTCAGACGACAATAATTAGCTAAATTTTTACTAAGCCTAGCTTTTATCAACGACGTGGGTATACATCGTGTATCAAAAAGTAAACAAAATATGTAGTGTTGACAGAAGGCGTGCTCTACTCGAATTGAACAGTGTTACATATATACGGGATACTTGGAACTACGTACTTTCATTTAATATTATCAGTTTTTTACTCAATAATTGGTAATAAGGGTGGATAAATAAGCAGAATGCTCCAGACTAACGTATTTAAGATGCTTGTGTAGATTACCGCTCTAGCGAGATAGACGGTGGAGTGCCGCTCGGGTGCGTAGTACGAAGAAACGCAAACCTAAGATCTGATGGGTGTATTCTTTACGTGAATGAACAGACAGTTGCAGGAGATCCCTTGCTTCAGAGACCGAAACGTTTTTCCTGCAACCCACGTCTTTCTGTTTTACTTTTAAATGTAAATGAAGCAGAAGACCATCTCAGGGTCTTTATGCCCCACAGCCGTCAAGCCATCAGGAGTTTGCAGAGTGTTGTTTACTGCAGGATCACACTCTGGGCCAGGACAAGCTGGTTGCGTTTTCCAGAGTGGGTCGGTGGGCGAAACTACATCTCCATTTGGCCATTTCCACTGTCCTTCGCGGAACCCCAGCGGGGTAATGTAAGCTGCAGGGGTAAACCAAAACAAGTTTATCATCATTTATCTGATAAAATCCTGCAACACTGTCCTACCATCCCTCTCCAGTATCAAGGATAGTTGCCTCGAATTTTCATCAACTATACAAAGTTCACTAAATTAATTCCATATCACAGATAGATTGCCTAATGAAAAGTAATAACAGCAGTAATTGTGCCAATAAGAATTATATTAGAAACTATAGGGGTAACCAAGACAGAAGTTGAAAGTTCATTGTAGTACTTGTTACCAGAATTATCATTCGTTACAACCTAAGAACTCGCTATCCATGTTGTGCTTGCCATTAACATGCATTTAACAATAACAATGAAAAGCAGTGCTCTAGTTTAGGAATGTCTTATTTGTGTTATGTACCTCCATCAAGGAGGTTATGTTTTCTTCATGTTTGTCTGTCTGTCCGTCTCTTTGTCTGGCTTTCTGTCTGTCATCAAGAGAACTCAAAAAGTTGTAGACCGATTTTGACGAAAATTACAAGGATTGTTAGGTATGTTAGAGGTAATAGATGATTAACTTTTGGTGAAGATCTCTCCATCCGTTTGTTTCCGTGTCTGCCTCATTTTTCACAATGCTATAACTCAAAAAGTTATGGACAGATTTTTATGACATTGACATGAGTTGTTAGGTATGAAGAGTAGACAAAATTTTTGTAACGATCCGTTTGTTTGTTTGTTTATTTGTTTGTCACTGTTTTTAACTTTAAGCTTGTTAGCACAGTAATTCAAAAAATAATGAATGGATCTTAATGAAATTTATAGTTATTGGTAATGTTAAAAGGCATAAATGATCAAATTTTGGTGCAGATCAGTTTGTTCCTTAGACTCATGTTTGTCATATTGCTTGTTAGCAGCATAACACAAAACATTAAGAACGGATCTTCATAAAAAAATGACTGAAGCTGTTAACACTATTGAAGGGAACAAATTATTACATTCTGTGTTCATACAGAGAAAACCATAGTCTCAGAATCAATTTTAATTTTTCGTAACCGTTGCCTTGCTTGGTGGAGGTATGCGCTCTCAGAGTGCTCTAGTTTACTACTTTCGTTGCATGCATATGTTCTGTTCAGTATGTATTGGTTATAAACATGTACCATTAGTAGTCATCATAGCTATGATTCTAACTAAAAATGTTCCTTTATACATGTGTAGTATATTTTTAGTACGTTGTGACAGTATTGCCATAGCAGCCGCCACAGAGCTGCTAATAACCCAAACGAATTAGAGACAAAATAATTGATGCAATTGAAATTGTAACAATTGCAGCAGATGCAGTTGCTGCCACAATTATACACCGTCGGTAGCACCGTACGAGTACGATAAATATTGCTAACATCAATAATATTTGCATTATCTGATTGCCTTTGTGTTGCGCTAGGTTTAGGGGTTTCAGTACGTAAGTTTTAACATTATTAATTGTGTTAACATACAACACGATGGTTTGACCATAATAAGAGTTAGAAGGAGCAACAACCACTGATAAGGGCAGCCACGTATACTTCCTTCATATCCTGGAGAGCGACGAACACAGTATATCAGGAGTGCTTATCCAAGTGATCCTTGAAAGTACTTTAGATTACAGCTGGCCCAGTAGTCAGTGACGTACGTTTCTCCGATGGAGCTGTGATCTCGTCCTTCGAACTACAGTACAGTGCTTTCCGCCCCGAGACAGGACTCATATATAGTAAGGGCGCAATACAAGATCAAAATTCCTTCTGACGAACATCACCTGATGAATACTTTTGGAATTTTTATGATTCGATCATTTGACTCTCATCCTAGAAGCATGGTGACGTCAATCCAGATTAGCTATACGAAAATCCCTCATAGCGATGATTCAATACACGACCATGAAAAGCCGTAAACCAGAGTAAACGACATCCGTCGCAGGCGCTTCGACAGAACACGTCTGCCAAACTAGGTCTGTCAGTAGGTCTTACTTCCATTTGACAGAACTTAAAAACTAAGGTTGACAGTGTGCTTCCAGAGATTTGTGGTAGTTTTAGATAATAGTTTCAGGAAGTTGTATGCCAAGCACATTCGCTACCAATCATAGTTCCATATAATAATCATCGAGGGGATTTCACGACCCAAATTGAATCGGTTGAGCGATGTTCAGCTCCACACTCTGGCCCCGGGTCACATCCCACGACCTAAGGCTCAGAGCACTTTGCGAATGATGTGCGCTGTTCTAAGCAGAGCGCTCTTCTGGAGGGTCCCTGGATGGAGATGGCCGCACTTCAGCTCTCGCAGGGCAGTCTTGAGATTCTTGAACATTGCCCCCAGAGCTCCTATGACCACTGGAACAACGTCAACCTTCATCTGCCACTGTCTCTGGAGTTCGATGACAAGGTCACGGTACTTTTCCTTCTTCTCCGCTTCCTTGTCCACGATTCTGGAGTCGAAGGTGATTGAAATGTCGATCAGTTTGGCCGACTTCCCCTGTTTGTCTTTGACGACGATGTCCGGTCGGTTGGCGTGAAGTACTCCATATAATAATTACTATTATTATAAACTTTAGTTAATAATCATGGAGACATTACAACACTGTGATGTTACAGTGCTACTTGGTAGACAAGAGGATGTATCTTATTTGTAGGTTACAAACAAATGACAATCATGGAGACATTGCAACACTGAGATGCTACAATGCTACTCGGTAGACAAGAGGATGTATCTTATTTCTAGGTTACATACAAATGACATGTCGCAGTGGTCTAACATTCTAGACAGCCTTACGCCTCATTGCTTGGCGTCCGTCAGGCAACAGTATGCGCTGCCATCATAGATACATAGCAGATCGTTAGTAGCCAGGGCCATTTCGGATGACTTTCAATAATGAGCTGGCAGAGCTGCTACAGTTTTCTATCCTGTATTTCAGGCTCAAGGCACATTTCCTAGTCCTGACGTTGAGACTATCAGTGTACTTTTGAGCAAATATTTGACTTTCACTATTAGACCTAGGCACTTTCATTAATATGCGGAATATGTCATGATAAGCAACACTCAAGCGCTGCAAAGTGAGTTACAGTACAGGGGCAACAATAGGTTCGGAACAGCTAGCATTTGATATTTTCAGAGCAGCGACCAACTTTCCTATGTAACGTGTTACCAACTCCATGGAGCTTTCGCGTTTCGTTCTTTATATCCTGGTCATCAAGAAAATCATCAGTGACTTTGTGTCCCAGGTAAGAGAAGCTGTTTACGTACGTGAGCTCCACACCATTCAAAACAGAATGTTTATGTCCAGGCAGGTTTCTGCTCCTAGGCCTAATATACATGCACACTGTATTAGCGCATTATACTCAATACAGAGATTATTCTCTTGGCTCTCACAGATTGCAAGCAACTTTTACAATCCTGTAGCATGGGAAGAGGCAAGTAGCATGTCGTGAGCATTACTAAGGGCACTAACTACTTTATTGCTAATATGGCAGCCTACTCCAGCAGCATTCAACTTTGTATGGATACAGTCAATGAAGATATTGACCAGAGTGGGGACAGTAGGCCCGCTTAATGTATACCATTAGTCATGCCGAACGCTGATGACATTGGCGTCCCCCATTTTACGTAGCATTTCTGAGTGTGGAACAAATACTTTAGGGTTTTTACAACGTAAGGAAGTATTTGTTTCTCCAGCATACACTTAAAACAGAGAGTAGTGGTGCACCTTATCAAATGCTGGCTTAAGCTAAATCTGTGCAAATGGGTTTTGCGTTGGACATAGTTAAAGTCAGAAGTTTACGCAGGAGTCCCATATTACACATATTACGGGATTGCGGGGGGGGTGAAAGGGGAGTCAGAGGAATGGTATAGTGTGGCCGTGTACTCAGTTGCGAATAATGTCGGCCGTTTCTGGAACAGGGACATTTCTAAACTATGACTCTCTCTCAGAGAGCTAGAACTCCGTCCGGGCATGTAGCACAGGGTATTTATAAAAATTCGTTAGTGGGGTTTATTTGATACTTAGCTGGAAGAAATGGCCTGATTATGTAGTTTAACTGTTTAATATTGGCACTTCTAAATTATTTCACTGACAATGGCTCCCCAATGTATCTATATTTTTCTAGACGCTAAATATCAATCATGAGCTGTACTTCCAAACCGATGGGATTGGCATGGGTCCAACCCTCGTAGTAGCATTGAGAACTTCCACAAGACGCATATTGAAATCTCTCCTTTCCAGTGCGGACAACTTGCTCACCAGCCCTCCCTCATTCGGCCGCCACGCACTCACAGTCCACACGGGGGAATGTGATGTTATTGTACCAGAAGACGATTTTTGCGCTATACATATTCCAAAAATCAGCCTAGACTCTAAAATTTTGCAACATTGTACGTTCAATTTCAACCCACTCTTAATAATAGTTTGTTTGTATCCACTTCTGATAATAAAAAAGACAGTACAGCCCGTCCCGGACCTCTGTTCCTGTGAAAATATTTCCAAGTCAATAGATTTACATAAACCTTCGTAAGTAATCTTTGAGCAAAGCGAAAATACAAGTGGTGTGCTTGGCAACTGTTGTAGTTTGATTTTAATAGCAGAATAGTCAAAACTATTGACAGTTCTCTAATTCTTTCTACTCGGTGCTCTCGGTCGACAGAAGGAGCAAAACTGAATTCAGTTTCACTTCAACGAAGACTGCATCCGTGTGAAATCAAAGCAGGTTACCAGAGCCAAGCTCGCACAAATTTTGTAAGCTAGTACTAAAATTCATATTACGTTAGGTGGTATGCTGGAACTCAATATTCGTCGCGTGTGAAAGAATTCCGTAACTCTATTCCCTGTAAGCTGAATACCGAGTGTCGCTATAGTGATTGCATGGTATAATAACTATGCGTAAAGACACTCCCACGCGCATCTCCGATTCCGACCTTAAGGACGCTGGCACAACAAACGAGGTTCAGCGAGATGCTGGCAGGCAGGCTGGTAGTATTTGAGAAGCACGGAATGCATTGGAACGTGTACACCGAACAGCCGCAGTTTAGCAGGCAGCTGCCGTCCAGAGCAGCCAGGGCTGGCGGCGGGCGGTGCGACCGATTCCTGCTCTAACTGCTGCTATGTGCCTTGCCAGACGTGTGATACAGGGCTGCCAATCTTTGGGAATTTTCTCAAGACCTTGGGAATTTGAGAGGGTTCCAGAAATTTTCAGACAAATTTGGGGACTTTTTCCAAGCCTTATACTGTAGTTAAGAATTACGTAAATAATTAACTGTTACCTATTACCACGTACATTGAGATAGGCATGAAGTTTTTATTTGTATTCTATTATAACTATCATACCATAACTATTTTCTTAAGACTTGGGAAAATCTAGAACTCCCATTTGGGGAATTTGAAAACCCCTTGAGTTTCATCGCTGGAGTGCGATCAGAGTCCACCAGGAGGTTCTGTATCTGGTGCGCACTGCTGCTCAGTGTTGCCAAATGAAATTCGGACTTTCTGCAAAATCGCTGCAGAAAAAAGTCAATATCAAGTTACAAAGAATGAAGGAAAAGATTATAATCCATCGATTTCTTGCTGAACTACAGTTCCAATTCAATTTCATCATAATTGACAGACAAGCATTGCATTCTGTACTGGGGCTATGATCGTCTAGTCATTGAAATTCATCAATCCAATTTTGTTGATGGCAACTTTTGGCGGTTTGAAGTTTTTGAAACATTTGTTTTGCTTCTTACATAAAAAATATTGTACAGTAAGAACAGCTGATAGCATAGGCAGTTACATTTTGTTTCTAACCTTATTTTTTACGGCGTTCATGCTGCTGAATAACGCTTGACTTCCTCATTCGAATGGAGTAAAATTAGGTTTAAAGCGAATACTGCCACATCCTTAAATTGGCCTCCTCCGGAACTACAAAAAAAAATGATTTGTAAGTAGTGATATCATTAGATTCATTAATTTACAAGCTAAATTTGCTATCAGTATTCAAATTTTATTGAAATACATATGTATCTATAACAGTCCCCACTACGTTTGCACTCATAGTGCGATATATCACAGCTTAAGTATCGGTCTCGTTTTTGTATTTTTGTACAAGTCGTCCAGATGATCACAGGAATTTAATGTTGTATGGCAGCAAATATACATGACTGACTTGACTTCCACCGTAGATGTTTCATCTTTTTTAACAACGTACATAACTCTTAAAAGAAGTACTCACACATGGAATATCGAGTTTGTATTTTTGTTCAACTTTTGAGCGTACTTCGCTTTATCCTAACTCTTAACAAACCAACCGATCTGCACTAAAATTTGATCATTTATGTCTTTTATTATTACTAACAACTCCTATAAATTTCATAAAGATCAATTCATTATTTTTTTGAGTTATTGTGCTAACAAGCATAAAATTTAAAACAGTGACAAACGAACGAACAAACGGATCATTACCAAAATTTGGTCATCTATTCTTTGTTATATACCTAACAACTCATGTTAATTCCATCAAAATCCATCCATAACTTTTTGAGTTATAGCATCGAGAAAAATGACGCAGATAAACAAACAAACAAACGGCTGGACATATCTTCACCAAAAGTTAATCATCTGTTCCTCCTAACATACCTAACAATCCCTGTAAATTTCATCTAAATCGGTTCATAACTTTTTGAGTTATCTTGGTGACAGACAGAGAGACAGACAGACAGACAAACACACAAACAGACAAACACACAAACAGACAGACAAACACGACGAAAACATAACCTCCTTGGCGGAGGTGATTCTACCTGTTAGATCAAATTACTGTCCAGCGTACCTAACTTTAGTTTTAAGCATTAGTAAATGTAACTGAAGTGATAATGGAACTGGACTAAGCAACAATTACATTCGGAAGATGAATTTAGAGACACTTTTATTTTGTATGCATTTTTACTAA
Organism: Parhyale hawaiensis; assembly: GCA_001587735.2. Lineage (NCBI taxonomy): Eukaryota > Metazoa > Arthropoda > Malacostraca > Amphipoda > Hyalidae > Parhyale > Parhyale hawaiensis. Next base: position 1,240,184 of record LQNS02278082.1, read on the forward strand.
CTTTTGATTAAACATGCAAATCACATTATCAAATTTTGTTGAGCTTACGCTAAATTTGTGCCATTTAACGATGGCAGCTGCATGTACAAACAGAAATATTCTTTGTTCCATCGTACAGTGTTATGTACGTAGAATGAATTAGCCTACTTCAGTCAGAGGAATCTAGTTGTTTCAGTACTCACGTACGTTATATTCAGCTTCATTGATAATTATATATGCATATCAACTATTCCCCCACAGTAAAAAAGAGATTAAGTCAGTTTAACGACTTAGGTTGTGTTTTCTCTAATCATGAAGGAACTTTGCCACAGATTCAATGGAAAACATTCATGCGCAAAAAACATTGGCACGTGTACCATGCCTTCGCGTATGACCAATTCTGCTAGTGGCTGGCTAACTCTCATAATCATGAACGCTCTAACGGCGGAAGAGGACAAGTTGCAGAGAGGACCGCACATCCGCAGAATCACTCATGAGTAAGTACATGTCCTGTTGGTTACAGCGTGGACTACGTACCTCTTCTGGTTTCCGGTCCAAGGGCGAAAAGTGTGGAGGTCAATTGGTTAGCTCCGATTTTGTCACACCATCCATCTGGGAACGGTACACCGCCAACTAGTGTAGCGCAGACTTGTAAGTTCATGTCGAAGTACTTATTTCGTTGGGAGAAGTAACCGCTGTCAAAGAAAGCTGAAACAGGGACAAAGACAAAAAATATAGATCAAACGGATGCAGCACACATGGCAATAAAGCGTTTCGTAAGTATCTACATAAATAAAATAAGGAGAGCGGAGAGATGAGAAGAAAGGAAGGCAGCTAAAAAAGATAAAGGAAACGCTTAAGAGGGAGGTTCAGTGAATTTTCGCCCATTGATTTCTTTAACAAATTCGGCACTTAATAGCTAGAGATTAACGAAAGCGACTTTCATCAAATTACATTCCATGTAAGATGAACATCAGAACAAGCGATCCGCTTGGCCAATGACGGGAATTTCGTTGAATTTAACTAGAAATATTACATATAAAGTTTGAGGAACGGACGGTTTTTCTTGTAACCGCTGTCACTACGGGAGAAGATCCTACAGATGGAAGTTTCATGCAAGGGCGGATAGCTCGATGGCTCTACTAGCCCTTAGAGGTGTTTTCGTCTTCTAATAGCCATGAATTAGGGTCGTTTATTATTGACATTTACGAAAATGGGCGAAGCTAGCCGGGCGGGTCCCGTAGACTTTCGTAGCGCTGAACACCTGTGCCCACCACAGGCACCACGGGAGGTCATTAGCACGTTTCTCCTGCGGTTTGCCACAACGGGGGATGCGGGGGGGGGGGGGGGGGGGGGGGGGGGGGGGGGGTTGGTGAGGAAGTCAAGACTCAAGTAACATGTTTATGTGGCTCATTCACAAATTTGCATGTTCTATTTAAACACAAAGGTGGACGGAGAGCCCCCTGTCTGGATAGTACCAGGTGTTGACGGCCTTGCACTGATGCAGCGGGCAACACAAG
>LQNS02278082.1:1264911-1281119 GCA_001587735.2 Parhyale hawaiensis
AGAAAGATCAGTATGAGTAACTGGTGAGAAGGAAGCAAAATGGGCACGAAAGACAGACAAGACGATCGTGACAACGACCCAACGGGTCACGGGTCGTCTAGTATATAATAAAACACAGTTGTTGGTCGCTTGATTGCCTGCTCCAATGTTGGCCCGTCTCTCCGTCACGCTCTATGGAAAAAACATAGGAAGAAATTCGAGTGCTGAAGACGGTATCAATGGAGAGCAAGGATTGTGAAACTAACAGGTTAACCCACGGGGCGGAGCCAAGCTGTAGTGCATCATAGGAAATGGGCTTGGGACGTAATAAAAACCTAGTGCTTTTATCAGTATTCAGTAGCTATTTTGCATTGTTTCTTCATCACCAAAAAAATTATAAAATCCAAAAGACGTCTTACTAAAAAAAACCTAATAAATTATGTAACCTGGATGTCAATTATTTTCATCAATAATCTTTATAGTTGCACAAAGATTTGTATCAAAGCATCTACGAACTGTTTTAGCTCCCTCAAGGATAAAATTTTATTATTATTTATGTTGTTTTTTCGTAAGAGGCACACATCCGGTCGGAGAGTGCCGGTAAATTGTTGCTCAAAGCTGTGCAGTCGCGTACGCGTCGTTAACATATCTGCCTCTCCTAATCGTAAAAACTACAGCATCATTGGAAAAATTATGAATTTAGCATTCGCCAGTTTCAACAACATCATTCCGTAAGACAGTTTAGGAATCTAGAATACGCTTAGTTTTTTTTTTTTTTTTTTTGCAAGTTAGTTAACGCGAGTTGGACGCCACCCTACCGTACTGCTGTAACGCACGCATCGTATAGCAGCTCATATTATTTTTCGAATTTTACCGAGCAATTGTATCGCTTCTGCGTATTATACATAGAATTTTGCCTTAATATTGCTTTGTCGGAAGGAAAGTAAAGTGTTTCTTTGGCTCTTTATTGTTTTTCTTGCAAGTCTTGTTTGAAAGTTTTTATCTCGGCGTTCAATCGCTCGCATCTGAGCCAATTTTTGTTTCAGCGATTTGAAATTATAGAGGGTAGCAGATCATTGGTAGAAGACGAAAATAAATAGAAAACATTGCGGTATTTACTCATACACCTAAATCCATCTTTAGAATGCTATATTCCTCCCGATAAAACTCATTTGATTCATTGCATTTTGAAGATGATGAACTTGGCTCTAAAAGTGCTTCTGACACATGCGGGCATTTGCCGGTTGAATTCATCTGCCCTTTTACAAGTCTTTTAACCAACGTTCTTTAAAAAATTTATCCTTCAGATAGCTAAAAGAAAAGTTTGCAGACGCTTTGATACATATTTTTGTGCAACTATAAAGATTGTAAGACATGTAAGACACTCTGGAGGCCCAATTGCAATGAAAAAACAATGCAAAATAGCTACTGATCAAAATTACTAGGTTTTTATGACGTCACATGGTGTACTACAGTTTTGCCCCGCCCCGTGGGTTAACCTGTTAGTCTCATAATCCTTGAACGGAGGGGGGGGGAGACTCTATGGAAATAAAATAGGAAGTAACATGAGTGTTGAAGACTGTTTATATTGTGGGGGGCGTTGCACTCGGGGACTCCAGCTGAGGAATCAGAGCTCGCCTACATCACTCGATTCGGACATAATCATAGGTACTACGGAAGATGTCAGTTTTCCAGGCAGAATGCTGAATTTCCGTTTAAGAAGCCCTCTGAGAAGTAAAAAGCATAGGAGTTAACGGTGGTTTTCGTGAAGTACTAAGTCTCTACTGTCATTTACGATGGCAGGCCTTCTAGTATGTATTATATGGCGCAGTCAAGTGGAATCTCCCGTAACACCTTTGAACATGTCCAAACACGGTCATGCAGGCGAGCTCAAGTTCCTACTGGAGGGGGATTTCCGAGTGCGACTCCCGTATCCTAGATACCGTCTTCAGCTCTTGAATTTCTTCCTATCTCATTCCCATAGAGCGTGAGAAGAAAAATAAAAATATATATAAATATAAACACAAAAGTGAATTATTATTTAGTGTAGTACTGATGTGCCTTAATTCTAGTTGACCGTGGCAGCGCAACCTACAGTAGTATGATCGATGGAGAAGTATCTTCACAAATTCTTCGCCGTCATATTTCACGGCTGGATACACTAGTATTTTACATAATTTGACTTTTCTTTCCGTTAGTTAGTTAGTTAGTAAGTTACTTAATAACTTGTTCAGAGCGACTTTGAAGCTTCCAGTTTTACAGATGGGAAATTATTAGGGTATCTTGGATGCCATGTCGCCTGAGAAAAAACAGAAGCCAATTTTTCATTTTCTCAGCCGCTGCTGCTTGCAGGTCATACGTAGACGATTTTCAGTCTGACTTGGAATACATATATTTTCGCACGTCTATGCATGATACGGGTCTGGTATATCAAGAAGAACAATACTTTTATTGAATAGGATTTCCACAGGTTCCAGCTAGTTTGAATAATGACCAGTGCTGTAACCAAAATTTCTGGGTTAGCAGTGCTACACCTGTGACCCCGAAGCTCGCAATTTGTGTCTGTCGCAATCCCGACCCGAAAACGGTAGGTAGTGACGACTGCGACACGAGTAAAGATAATGTAGGTGACACCTCAGAAACAACCAATTTACGCAAAAGAAAACCAAAATAAACGAGCTACGAGTAAGCTCCGTAGCTCAGAGTAAGTAATTAAGTATACTTTGAGGTATCGTCAACGAAATAAAAACGAACACAGAATTTCTTTACTACTCAGCTACAGACTTTTCAATTGAATATATGGATGGCCTTTCATATCGGCGAATCAGTTTACGATTATCCTTTTTCAGTTTACGGTAGTCTAAGTGGGTTGTGATTATAACTCGCATCTGATGAGCGTTCTCAAAATTGTCGGCTATGAAAAAGCAAAGCTGCAGAAAAAATGAACTGGATGTTTGAGTTGATAGACAGTGATCAGTAGCTCGTTGAATAAACAATAAACAAAAGTACTAACTGCAGAAAAAAAAACTGATCACACTGGTGAAGAAACCGAATGAACGCTAATTAGGGTCTAATATGGGCGAGTTAGATACTATACGGGGAAATTTTGCACAAGCTATACTGTACTAGCAGGACCTGTGGAATATTAAGGTATCAATGATACAGTTATCATTACCTCCGGCAAGGAGGCTACGTTTTCGTCGGGTTTGTCTGTCTCTTTGTCTATTATTCTATCTGTCTGTTATCAAGATCACTCAAAAAGTTATGGACCGATTTTGACGAAATTTGCAGGGATTGTTAGATATCTTAGGAGGAACAGATGATTAATTTTTGGTGAAGATCTGTCCATCCGTTTGCTTGTTTGTTTGTTTGCCTGAATATTTATTGTTAGTGCCATAACTTGAAAGGTGATGGACGGATTTTCATGAAATTTGCATGAGTTTTTGGGTTTATTACAGAGAGTAAAGGATCAAATGTTTGTGATGATGTGTTTGTTTGTTCGTTCGTTTGTTTGTTGCTGTATTTTATTTTATTTTTTTTAGTACGAAAACAGGATGAATATTTATGAGGTTTTCAGAAATTGTTAGTAATGGTAGAAGGCATAATTGATAAGAATTTGGTGATGATCGGTGTGTCCGTTTGTGTGTTTAACTTATGTTTGCTAAAATTTTTGTTAGCGCAATAACTCAAATGTTATGGATGGGTCCTTGTGAAATTTTCAGGAATTGTTAGTTATGTTAAAAGACATGACTGATTAAATTTTAGTGATGATCGGTTGGTCCGTTTGTGTGTTTCACTTATCTTTGTTAAAATGTTTGTCAGCAGACACTTGTAATACTATCAAACGGCACAAGTGTTCAGATTTTGGTGTTGATACAAAGAAAATCATGGTTTCAGAACCGATTTGGATTTTTCGTTACCGTTGCTTTGCTTGGCGGAGGTATACACTTCCAGAGTGCTTTAGTTTTTTGGGGTTTGTTTGTCTGTTATTCTACTGTCTGACTGTTTTGTTGTCTGTCATCATGATAACTCAAAAAGGTATGGATGAATTTGGATGAAATTTACAGGAATTGTTAAATGATAGGAGGAACAGATGATTAACTTTTGGCGACGATCCGTCCATCCGTTTGTATGTATTTGCCCCATTTTTGCGAATTCCATAACTCAAAAGGTTATGGAAGGATTTTCATGAAATTTACATGCGTTGTTTGGTTTATAATTACGACGAGTAAATGACCAAATTTTTGTGATAATCTGTTCGCTCGTATGTTTCTCACTGTGTTTGATTTGTGCTTGTTAACGTAATAACTCAAAACTTTCTGAATAGACCTTCATGAAATTTACAGGAGTTGTTAGTAATGCTTGAAGACATAAATGATTAAATGTTGGTGCGGATCGGTTGGTTCGTTGGTATGATTGATTTATGTTTGCCATAATGTTTGTTAGCAGCATAACTCAAAAAGTTACGAGCGGATCTTCAACAAAAAAAATGCAGAAGGTGTTAATGCTATCAGAGGGCACAAATGATTAAATTTTGGTGTTGCTACCAAGAAAATCATGGTCTCAGTATCAATTTGAATTTTCGTTACCGGTGCCTTGCTTGGCGGAGGTATGCGCTCTCAGAGTGCTCTAGTTCTGCAAAGAGAACATTGCTCGACTTCTGAGCTCGTTCATTATGATCAACAAGCTTTTAAAAAAAGAGAGGAGGAGGGAACCCTGCGGCTTTAGGTTTCTCCAGCCAACGGTCCAACCATTCCGGTGTGGTTGTGACGCGTTCATGAAAGAGAAAACCTCTGGCACCCGACGACTGTAATGAACGAACACACATTAATCTCAGAGGCGGAAGTGACGCGGGAGAAAGAATCAAATGACGTACTCATATACAAATGGAGCATAAGGCGACTGGCAGCAGCGACACCGGAAACTTGAGCTTCACGAACGAAGCTCATGACTCCCTCCATTCTATTAAACCTCCTTGATTGTGATAAAAACTAATAGACTTCTCCAGACTTATTTTTTTTCTGGGCCAAGCTAGGCACTGGTCAAGTTAGTGCCATCGTCAGGCCACTAACTTGACCGTGGCAAAAGCTTCTCGGCCCAATAAAAATCAGTTTGGAAAAGTTCATTAATTTCTATCAAAAGTTATCATTCTACATTGTAGAATCATAACTTCGCGCATAAACAATGAAGTGCTGTAAATGGGATTTCTTAAAAGCTGCACTAAATTCAATACAGACCTAGAAAATAGAAATCATAGGTTTTTTATCTAGCAATTCATTAGCTGGTTGTTGCTTGCTTATTCCTGTTCTACATGCTTCAGAATCATCCAACTTGACGCAGCTATTTACAGATCTTTCTATTATTTAGCCATAATTTTCCTGTGATGGTGAAACATTCATATCTAGTGAAATCTGAGAGAGCATACCTCCGCCAGGCAGAGCAATGTTAACAAAAAATCAAATTAGTCCTGAAGCTAGAAATTCCTTTTCTTCACTAGCAAAATTCGGTGATTGGTGTGTATTACCATTTCTAGATGTTTCGGCTCATTTTATAAAGGTCCGTTCAAAATTTTTTGGGTTCTGTAATTTTTGTTGAAGACAAATATTCCCACAAACCTTAGTCACACACACAAATGAACGGAACGAACCGATCATTACCAAAATGTCGTTATTCACGTCTTTTAATGTTTTCAACAATTCCTGAAAATTTCATAAAAATTTCCAATTAATAGCATGTTGCTGACGCACACATAGGGATGAAAAAACAGATCATCACAAAATTTGATCAGTTGCCCTATACATATAACAAATCTACAAATTCTTGCAAATTTTCTAAAAACTCCGTCCATAACTTTTTAGTGATAGTACCAAAAAAAGAAAGCGGACAAACGAAAAAAAAAACGGTTGTGCGAATTTTCACGCGAAGTAGCGTCTATACCTTTTCGAATTATTTTGCTGACAAACAACAGACAACGAGGCAGTTCGGCAATAACATAACCCCGTTGGCGGAGGTAGCAAGAAAGGATGCTGAGTCAAATATTCCAAACTTCTTTTTAGGGCAAAAATACAATCTCTATGAGCATAATACAATATACAAAAAGGGATTGCCTATTGCCCTACAGCCCTGGTGTTCTTGAAACAATTAGTAGGCTAACTACTTATTTGATTAAATACCAGAAAATCAGAGAATCATTATTTATAAGTATCCAGTTATTACTATTTGGTAGAATGTAAAATTATTTCACTATAATAAAACTAATGAACATGAGTAACATGTATTACCAATATCGTTTTATGGGTATTTTTTAAAACTGTGCTAAATCAACAGTGGCGGTCCCCATATACCTATGCAGCCCACTGCTATTGCTCAAGAAAGGGTCAACAGCCAAAGCTGATCGCTTTGTTTATGTATAAACAGGATAATCGCCACCTACTGTCTGATCGTTGGTATAAAAAGATCCATAAATCACTCAGGGAACATAACTAGCTCTGAATGTTCCTTATAGCATTTGTTTTATAACTTGAAATCCCTCAGTTGTCTCAGAGTCATTAAGCTATATCGTTCGGTGGCAATAGGTTTGGACACAACTGCATAGACTTACAAGGGGGTCCTGGGTCTGGGCTTAAGATTTCGGCTGTCGAGTACACAACTGCGCCAGAGCCATCACAAGTGTACTGCGCACTGCTCATCCAGTTCATAGAACCGAAGCACTGAGGCCCATCGAAGACAACGCTGTTGAATCCTGTGAATGAAAAAAAGAAGCAGCATAAAAGGTAAAGAGAAATGATTCACTCATGGTAATGCACTTGCAGGACTTTTAGAAATGTAATATCACAGTATTTCCTAGTTTGACCGTAATGTTACGAAACTTTTCTCACATATATATGTTAAGATAACTTTGTATGTGTGTGTGTGTATATATATATATATAGGAGGTAAAAATAGAAATTAAGAAAATTTATCTTTTAGGTAGTGTTCTATTTCAGGGAAAAGTTAGAAAATATTTTGACACCAAACTGTGAGAATCTCAGAGCCTGTTCATGAGAGTCAGGATGCAAGGACCACAAAGGAATTCAAGTGTTACAGGAACCGTTAGACTCAGGTCTATAAATCTTATGCTATGTACACACTAGGAGACATGTTGCGCGATTTTGGTCTCACAGATGTGTCTAGCATTGTCTACGTAGACATGTCTACAGACAAATCCTTGTTTAGGGTTGTGTTGCGAGACCAAAATCGCATGTCAATGGTTTCCCGATCAAAATGGGTTACATCGTGCAACGGTAGACACATTGCACAAATATTTCACCTTCTCGTATTGTTTCAGAGCTGAAATAATTGCTTCACAAACTTCTGGGACTATTCGTGATATTGCCTGCTTCGATATTCTGAAGGTGCACATGAGGCTCGTGAACGAGTCTCCACTTGCAAGGAATCGGAGTGTGAGAGCCAGTCGAAGAGATGCCGGGATGGCTTCTCTAAATTTGGCGTCTTCTTTCGTTATTTGCTCCCACCATCAGAAGTAACTCTTCAAAATCTATAGGTGTTAGGCGCGTGAAATTTCTGAAACCCATGGCGTCTTCCATTCTTAATTTGTTCAGTTACCCAACACCAAATCTAGGTCCCACTCCAAACAATTCGCCACATCACCGTTTGCGTTCTCTCTTTTCATCAGCAATTATCACTAAGCATGAGCTCACCCCGCACAAAGCAATGTCCTCCATGACTGCCTGACAAAAACTAAACTTGTAGTGTGGACGCTAGACTCACAAGGAACGATGCCTATAGACGGCCTAGCGACTATGTCTATACAGACCGTCTATAGGCAAGTCGCGCAACATGGTCTACTAGTGTGTACAAGGCTTTAAAAGGGCACGTCACTAAATGTAAACAGAGAAGGTTGTATTGCAACAGTCAATGTTTGGGGAAGACGGACACACCCAATCGATGTAAGACGTCCCATTGGTACCAACATTACTAGGGGAGGAGTTGTTTTGAGGGTCACTCAGCCAATTATGTGGGTCGAAATTGGACTGGAAGCGTAAAACTTTAGTCCAAGGGTACTTTCGGAGAAGAGTATTACAAGCATAACATAAGTATATAAATCACCAGCGAGAGCTGCATCATCCAAACAATCGGTAAGTTGTCCTTCCACTTTCAAGAGCGTCCCCGTAGCTACCATGCATTCGGCCAGAGTGGGTGCCACGGTTCGCCGCACGTATACGTTGGGCCGGACTTGGTGATGACGCTGAACATCTTGACGCGAGCTGTGGCTGCTTTGCAGGACTGCGGGTAAGTTAGCGGAGTGTAGGAGACCTGCGTACAAAGTCGGCACCTGTTATGTCTCAATGCCGTAAACAGTTGAAAACAGTACAACGATGAACGTTGTAAATTGAATGTTTGTCCATTCGGGCACTCTGAAAATAATCATTAGTCCGCAGTTGCTGTGGATGCGACACTAAATAGTCTGACTTACTGAACACTGCACACCCAGTAAGGCGAGAGTAAATTCATCATGGGGAGAATGAAGCGTGGATGATATACAGTTGCCGACCACCCCAAAGAATATTATTAATGATTTAATTTCATGTTTTATTTTAGACCGTGTAGGGCACACGCAGAGGGTCCTAATGCTCCAAAGTGAACAAAGAACTCGTTTCTCATACTAATGGATTATACTCCTCAGGATTGAATTTGGCCGAGTTTACCTCCTTCTAGATGTTAAGTAAAAGACCGAGAAAGTAGGCAATGCATCCTCCATAGCCTAGGAGAATAGCTACCTCTAGTATGATCGAAGAATGCAATGGAAAGTAATAGGAGAATTAACTCGAAAACGTGAAGACTGAACAAATTAGCGTGGACAACGTTAGAGCTTCCATAGAACAGTATGTATAAGCTTAACAAAATAACTCAAACTATGTACGAACTGGAATAACAAATCTGAAAATCATAAAGTCCCAACTAGATTGACGGATGCGTTATTAGGTTATCGCACATGAATGGTCGATATGTGATGCGTTTCTTTATCGGTCGACTATTATATGCTCGATGACACAGCACACGTACTTCTGTTTATCCTAGGTAGATAATTTTCTACCCTAACAATGTAATTATTCAAAATTTCTACCTATACCTCCACGACGATTTTAAAAATTGAAGAATATCGAGTACCGTTCTTATTCGAACAATTATGCCGCAGAACGGGAAACATCAAGCGGGCTTTGCGGAAACGATTCTGTTGAAACCAGAACTTTTCATAGATGATTTTAAAAACTTCATTTTTTAGTTAAGAACCTTAAACTGGAATAAAATGGCGACTAAAATCAGTCATTTATCATGATGAACTGAATGCTGTTCTTAACTGTCAAAGTATTTCAGATGAGTTCCAATAACAGTTGTGCGATTGCACGACTGTTTTTTGATACTTGAAGAACATTAGAAGAGTCAAAAAGATGGATACGTTCGTTCTCATCAATTTATTGAGACTCAAGGAAACAACCGCCGTCCAGGCTGTTTCATGCCGATTTTTCGGTAGGATAGAAAACCATATTTGCTTGTAGTCATTGCGTGTGATGGGAAGTGGATACTTCTCGAAAACAGCAAGAAAATAGGGCAGTTGGTAAATACTGCAGAAGACCCCGAAACACTATCCAAGACCATTATTTAACCCTTTTGTAAATGCTTCTACTCACTGTAGATGGTCTAATGGGCCTACAATGGTCGTTATCCAATTGTCGTTTTGCAAAAAGGAAAAACTGTAACAGCAACATCCTGTTGTCAGGACGTAGGTCATATTTATCAAAAACTGAAAAAGAAGCAAAGCAGTCTAGAGCAGAGAGATAGCCTAATTTTTCTCTCTGATAATGCATGACCATAAATTTTCAAGCTACAGTCCACAAGCAGAAAAATTTGAATTCTGTAATTTTACAATATCCTCTATATATATTCTGCTGATCTTTCCTACTTCTAATCTCTTATTTAACTCTTTTGAACTTTTTGTACGCAGTAAATCATCTTTATATGCAGATGAGGTTATTGAAATATTCGAAAGTATTTTTACGTAAGAATTATGAAGTACTTTGAAAATCAGGGCCGGATCAACGACTAGAGGGACCCGAAGCATGTTAATTTGGAGCGCCCCCCTTAACCATCACGGTACCTACAAACAGCTGTTGCTACAACTGCTCAATAAAATACGCAGTTACCACATTCCTAGGTACGTATTAAAAACACAAGTCTGAAATGCATTGAAAATAATAAATAATCATGTTTTGTTTCCAACCCTGAAGTGAATTCACTTGCAGTCCTGGACTGTTGGATGACCCATTATTTTCTGTGAATGTGGTTCGCCACCACAGACTAATATGGATCGTTTATAGCCAGCACCCATCCCCCTACATCACCTGTACTGGGCCTTGCAGCACACATGCACAGGGCATGCAGAAGGTTAGGTTTAGCGCATATCACAAACAATAATATACTGTATATGTATACAGTATCCAAAGCAAGCTATGGGAATAAATTCGATCATCTGTTATGTCGTCCATGATGATTAACATACTAGTATGCCCCGCTACCAATAATGATGACCGAGAATTCGTGATATTTCTTCATTGCCACACTTTTGTTGCTGCAAGTACCTACATGAATACTGAGATAATTAAGTGTTGCCGGCTTCACATTTTTTAAAGAGCGAAAACCTTGTTTTCCTTCTCTGACAAGCAGAAAACTTAATTACTTTTTGCAGGCAGTTAAGCATCGCACAATATATTTATTTATTTCAACTCGGTATCAGTGATACACCATGGTATCTTAATTTTGCGTTCAACATTGTTTGCTAAGCGAAATGCTGTTCCGCTGGAGAATAAAATCAAGTTGGAAGCATAACTAGTGAATAAAATTATTAAAGGGAATAAACTTCGATTCAGAGTGCATGAAAGCGCTAAGAGAAGTTCCAGGTATCTTCGGTGCTTGGATTTCAACGATGACAATTCAATTTATTTATTTACTTATCATTTATTTCTCCACAGGCAAAATGTGTTCATGGATTATTATATTATAGCTTACATTAAAAATTTCGTGTATATTCATTGTTAATAATATTACAGCTATTAATTTACAACCTAATCAACAAGGCTCAGTGCCATCACATACCAAACTATAGTTAACTGAACTGGCACCGTAATAGTACTACCTAACGATCACCCTCGCACGAGGACTAGAATAATATGTAATTGTGTTCTGTTAATATTACAGCTTTTTCTGTAAAAGTAAGGTAAATGGGAAATACAGTTAATTCTTTCCGAGAAGAGATCTGCATGTCTTAACACTATTACATATATTATCATCCAGTAGGTATGACAGTACTATACAGCACGACATACAGTACAAAGATATAAATTCGAAATTATGCATTTATATTTCATTATAGGATGGTTTTCATCCAGTGAATTATTATCCGCCAAAGGGCGATTCGCACAGTGATGCTAGTCGGCCAGGAGGCGCAATTAGGAAATCCTATCGCGACATCAACTCTCCTCTGCCATATAGTATACGTTGGCTCAGTGCACTACAACTGGCAGGAAAAAGGCGCAAATTAAGATTAGAAAAAGACGCTCGAGTGGACGGCCCCTTTCATGGCCTTCCAAAGAGTGAGGCTTGAGGTGTCCCGCGTACGAGGCCAACTTATCTCGATCAACAGTCCACCTCGCGGAACAGAAAGGTGTAAAATAGATAGAGAACCTGCGTAACTTCATAAAACTTTCTCAGCAGGAATTGCGGTCAGCTGCAACATCCCCTGCGCAGAAAGCTCTCAGGACAGCCATTGGGTTCGTGATTTCATCAATTGAAAACTACTACAGTATGGGATTAGAAAACCAGGCCAAATTCAACGCATGATAATAATAAGCTTAAAGCTGAAATTTGGGCTGTATTAGAATATAATGCATGGTTGCCATTGAGGGTAACTCCATACAACCAAAAATGCAAGAAGCTGTATAATTCCATTTTACATGAAACCTACAAGTTAGTCACTTGCGAGTAGGTATCTACACGTTTACAAGGGACACATTTCCCAACAGGAGAAACTACAATGCGGTTAACGAAGACATTCACTCTCCTGTATGTACAGAGGTGACATTTGTTAAAGTGCACGAGAATTAACGTAAGTACCATAAGTATCAAACTGTACAGCTTACGTTCTACCTATTGTTACTCATGACGGTACAGAAGAACTCCCGAAACAGGAGATAGTATAGTTGTTTTAGAGAGGACCAGAGGTATTTAGCGAGTTTGTTTAAGCGATTAAAGAGCCACAAGAACTGCATTCAAATCAAACATGAAGCTACCGTATTGTCTACAACATGACCAATTTGTTTTTTTTTTTTTAAGCAGCACATAAATGGACAGATAGACAAATACATAAACAGACTAGAGCACTTCGAGAGCGCATACCTCCGCCAGGCAAGGCAACGGTAACGAAAAATTCAATTGGCTTTGAAACCATTAATTTTTTTGCACCAACTTCAAAATATTATCACTAGTGCCTCTTTATAGTATTAACATTTTTTTCAATTTTTATTAAGATCCGTTCCTAACTTTTTGAGTTACGCTGCTAACAAACTTTATTGCAAACGTAAGTCAAATATACAAACGAACCAACCAATCTGCACAAAAATTTGATCATTTACGTCTTTTAACATTAATAACAATTCCTGTAAATTACATAAAGATCTAAGCAGAACGTTTTGAGTTAGTGCGCTCACAAGCATAATATAAGCACAGCGACAAACACACGAACGAACCAGTAAATCATCACAAAAATTAGGTCATTTACTCTTCGTAATAAACATATCAACTCATATAAATTTCATGAAAATCCCTCCATAACTTTTTGAGTTGTGGCATTGAAAAAATGAGGCAGACAAACCAACAAACAAACGAACAGATGAACGGATCTTCACCAGAAGTAATCATCTGTTCCTCCAGACACACTCAACAATATCTGTGAATTTCATCAAAATCCGTTCATAACTTTTTGAGTTATCTTAATGACAGACAGAATAACAGACGGAGAGACAAATCCGACGAAATCATAGCCTCCTAAACGGAAGTAATAAATACATATCGGTCTTTATTACCTCCGCCAAGGAGGTTATGTTTTCGTTGGGTTTGTCTGTCTGCTTGTTTGTCCGGCTGTTTGTCTGTCACCAAAATAACTCAAAAATTTATGGACAGAGTTTGAGGAAAATTACATGGATTGTTAGTTATGTTAGGAGGAACAGATGATTAACATTTGATGAAGATCCGTCCATCCTTTTGTTTGTTTGTCTGCATCATTTTTCTCAGTAGCATAACTCAAAAAGTTATGCGCAGATTTTTATGAAATTCATATGAATTGTTAGGTATATCACAAAGAGTAAGTGACCGAATTTTTGTGGTGATCCGTTTGTTCGTTCGTTTGTTTGTCACTGTTTTTAATTTTATGATTGTTAGCACAATAACTAAAATAAATGAATGGATCTTTATGATATTTATAGGGGTTGTTAGTAATGTTATAAGACATGAATAGTAGTAGTAGAAGTTTTTACTAGCGCTTCAGTGGCACACTGCCTATATCGCGCCGAACTATTCCTGTGTTTAACCACAGACTCGTGCGCCGACTAAGACGCGTTGTAAATTGTCAATGATTTTTGCCTCGGCTTTTCTGCCGGTAGGTCTCAGAGTGATCAGTGCGCTACTCACAGGAAAAAGGCGTAAGTTGAGCATCTGTAACCCCCGGGCGCGGCTGAACGCTGTCGCTCAGTTACGCCGCACAGGGGAAGGAAACGAAATACAGGAAAGTGGAAGTCCAGCAGGAATAGGTCAGCTACCTCGATCGGCAGCCAGACCTCCCGAAACAGAAGGGGAAGTATTGAGAGCCTACCTAACTGTACAAAACTAACCACGTCAGTAGGAACTGCGGCCAGATGCTACATCCCCTGCGAAGAAGACACTCGGGACCCTTGGGTGCGTGATGCCCAAACATATTGTGGCAGGGAAAGGGCTATAAGACATGAATAATTAAATTTTGGTGCAGATCGGTTGGTTCGTTTGTATGTTTGACTCATGTTTGTCGTAACGTTTGTTAGCAGCGTAACTCAAAAAATTATGAACGGATTTTCAAAGAAATTGCACAAGGTGTTATTACGATCAAAAAGCAAAAATGATTAGATTTTGGAGTAGATACAAAGAAAATCATGGTTTCAGAGCCAATTTGATTTTTTTCGCTCCGTTGCCTTGCTTGGTGGAGGTATACACTCTCAGAGTGCTCAAGTTTGCTATGTCTTCAGGCTATTTTACTTTGACTTTTTTCCTGATTGTATTCGTTGACAGAAGCCCAGAGTAAGTGACCCCTTATAAATCTGGTCCATCTGAAGAGGCAACAGATGCCTTACCTGAGGAAAATGTTAGGCGAAATTCATTATTAGACAAGGTCTACATTTAGAGGAAAAGTATAAGTACTTAGCATATAGAGGCAAGCATTATTTTTTCTTTCGAATTAGATACTGCATTCGTGACAAGTTAATACCTCAGACGATGTAGAGTCTTAAAAAATTACCTCCGCAAAGAGTGAGGAGTCGATACTGCGACTCGAAAGCTTGAAAACTACACATTGTGATTCGGACAGCAGGAATTGACACTGAGAAAGATCTGACAAATTGGCTCAGTTGGGGCTAAAATTTTGCTTATTAACTAAGAATCGAGAGGACTGGACCAAACGATGACGTCTAGAATACTGGGTGATTTTACTAATACTAAAGAGATATACTTACTAGGATCTCCGGTTCAGTAGCCAGCACCTGCAAAAAATAATGAAACTTCATATATAATCACTCGTGTTCTCTACCATCAATTTTTTACGACAACTATGGGCCTGTTTTTCTGCTTGGTGTTTGCATTATAATTACATCAGAAACGGAAAAAATAAACTATCATTAGCGAGGAGCGAAGCATTACAGAATTAACTCAAATCCCCGCCGCACTTCCTGCTTACATACCGAATGATACACCTTCGGTACATCGATGCTTTTGTGTTCATGTGAAAACTGTTCCGTTAAAAGAAGACGGCAAGCTGGAAAAAATAACAGTTATGTCTACTACCCCATAAAAAATCATCTCTTCGTTTGTGAACTGAGAGTAAATATAGTTTGGATGTATGGAGAAAGTTTTAAAAATCAGACTCCTTAACGGCAACAGAAATAGCATCCTAATCACTCCTACCTTTGACATACACCTCCCTACTGATCTCAGTCACCGGTACAACCTGGTTCAACTCCGACGATAAAGCAAGGTGGGAGTGGTCCGAGGTACCTACAGATAAACCCCCTGAAAGTGTGGCTAAATGAGTGACGTCAGTCAAACAATGTCAAGACAATTTCCAGCAACATGAGCGGACTCCTGGACAACCAAAGCACAGTTGGAAAATGTGAAAAAGTCCAAAGCAGCTTCACAGCGGGCATAAGTTTGTGATACTGAACCTAACCATTCGCTGTAGTGCGCCTTCAAATTTACGGACAAAACGAATACCATCTCAGAAACCACACTCTGGATGGATGCCATCGCAGTCAGAAGGCAGTTATATAAATGGAATTATCATTACCAGGTTTCCTATACAATTGGAATCAATAAAACTTGTTCGGCCAGCCACAAATCCTACCAAACACTGCCTCATGACATGTGTATTCATTCTTCAACTGTGGATAAGCACAGAGGTCATCCCTGATATAAATGGCAATGCCACGAAATGCGGGTCCAGCTCCAAGGGCCCTGCAGAGAGAAGGCTGGAAAATCCTGCCAGGGCAATCGCCGCGTCGCGCCTTCTACTCGACGAGAGCGTCTCAGCGCAGCACAGCGCTTCAGCTCCCCGGTAGCACTTGTGCCAAGAGCTGGCCGCAGCCCCCTGTAAACCCGAGCGAGCGCGTGCATGCGTGCGTTTGTACATACGTTATAATAAGTGGACGCCGTCCGTGCCTGCTAGTGCAGTGCTGTGCTGCTCTCTCTCTCTCTCAGACTGTCACCCATCCCTGCACCTCCCTCTTTAAAATTGCCAGATACCGCCATTCTAGACGCCATTCTTTATCAAAACGATGAGTTTATTTAGATGAATACTGCTAAATGCTGTTTGGTTATATATTTCTGTCGTGTCTTCACGATAATTAGAAAGACTATGTTTGGTACTTGATTCTATT